>JAKSZP010004656.1:0-39002 GCA_022478985.1 Massospora cicadina
AAAAAGGTGTTGGCGCTTTACCTTAATTAAATACTAAACTTCTTCAAGTTTCCAGATGAATGCAAAAAGGTTGAATTTTAAACTATCTTTACATTTTATTTTTCTTCACTATCTTATTTTGTGTTTGAGCTAGCTTCTGAAGAGTATTAAGTTCTTTGTGTAGTTTAATATAAGAGCTTGCTTTTCTATCTAATTTTTTTGAGTCCTTTGAGGTTTTTTGAATTTCTTCTGTAATCTCAATAATTCATTGACTAAGTGTTTATGTTCTAGAAAGTATTTTCAAGATTAATTTAGGTGTTGTCTATCAATATCATGAGTCTATTAGGGACATTCTCATTATAGTGGTGAACTTTCTAAACTGAAAATTCAGTGATTGTGTCACGCTTCACTTCAGCCTAAAGAGAGTTGATCAACTTGGGTACAGTGTTGATTTATGATAGTAATCATTAAGATATCTTCCTATTGTCTATTAACTTTTGACTACAGATACCAGATTGGCATTAAAAAGGTCAACAAGATATTCTACTTTATGATGAGCTTCATCTTTCAGATATTTATTGTACTGGACAACTGTTTGTATGTCATGGAATTTATTATCCAACTGTCATATCAAAGGTATATGGTCACATTGTTGCGCCTCTATAAATGCATCTAGTCTGACTATTTCATAATATTTACCATCTATAATTAATTGTGCTTTGTGAATAGAGGGATGTACATACTTGGAGATCACTTCAATTAATAGCTCATGAGAAGCAATCTTATTGAACATGGTGGCAATGCTCATTCCTTTAAAACAGCAGGTAGTTGTAATAAAGGAGATCCTGTAGTTTTATATACACACCCAGTTGGGCCATAGATTTTTTGAAGCAAAGAAAAGATATACATGATACCTACTCAGTAAATTTCATTAAGCGCTTTAAAAAAAAACCTGAAATAACTTGTGACTTAAGCAGACTGGTGAGTATTAGCTTTATGAGAGAAACATCATTCAATTTACTATTAGAACTAAGGACTTTAAAGTAACCTTGGGTAAATTTTATCCAAGGTGGGCCAACCTGAGGATGATACTGCACCGATTAGGGAAGTGAAGAAAATGGGAAAGGAGGATAAAACCTGGAAAACCTCCATGCGCGGCGTATGATAGGCCAGGAACTCCATGGACCGCCTTTGCTATTTGCTATCTCAGTTTGGGGCATTGGCGCGCAAAACCAACACAGTCAAAATCGTCCCCTACCCAAAGTTCATTACCCAGATCAAACTCGGGAGGCAGTGGTAGAGGGTCTATACTCTAACACTGGGGTATCCTCCCAAAAGTAACCTTGGGTAGTTTCAGCTTTATTCCTAGTTTCATGCAAGTATTTGTCACCAAAGCTAATGTCAAAGCAGCTTGCTTCTTAGATCATTTTGTTTAAAATTATTTTATAGAATTTTTGGAAAATTATCCTTTAGTTAGCACCACAATTAAAATTAATGCAGGTGCATTATACTTTGTTAGTTTACAAGTTGTTGTGCACTAAAATAAGCTCTTATGAATGGGGACATAATACACTTTGAAAGAACAACCTTACTATTAGAATTAAAATAGATTTCTTATATAAATTTTCTCTCTGAAATATCCTTGATATTAAATCCAATGTTATATAATTGTAGATTTAATGTGGTGTTTCTTAAATTCTGCATTAATAAACTTCCAGCGTTATAAAAGTTTTCCTTGAAGTGGTGATGAGACTTGTCAAACCAAAAAATAGTACTCTTTTCCACACTTCATTCACTTCTAGATATACTCTCTGAGTTTATAACCCAAATGATGCAAAGATACTCTCTGGCTTATAAAACCTCAATAACTCTAAAATAAGGGTAAATTAATAGCCTTCTGGACTCAGGGGTAGAATTATATGATATTCATAAAAGTCTGGAAGGATTAGTGTAAAGTGCCTTGGGACATTAAAAATAGTATAGAGTGACCTAATGCAACTAAGCTGATGGCAAATTGCTTAAAATAGTGTTAGACCTTTGCCCTCACCGCTGAAAAATAAGAATGTTGCAGGTCAGATTCATCCAAAAAGGGGAAGTGACAACTGTTTGAAATACTCTGATGCCCTTAAAAACGATTTTAATGATAATATTGAGACTATTGACCAAAAGACACTGGACAATTCTCAGTGGAACCGTGTTAATTGGGGTAACGCCAGTTCAGAACCTGTGTGGGACTAACTGCAAAATCAGCTGGTTGGATCACTCTGACCTCACCATGGACTTTTTGGAAATCATCAGAAGGCACTCCCCTGACCCCAACAAAGTCCTCTAACGCTTCTACACGGTGACCCCCCTTTTATAGGCTTGTCAGAATTCCCCCAAGGTGCAAGAAATTTCTCAGGGTGTTTGGCTTAAGTTTATAAAAACGTTACCTCATGAGTACGTTTTAGCCAATCAAAATTCCTTTCCTTTCGTTCTGGCACCCTGAAGGAGTTCCCAAGTTGTTATTTATTATTCCTTCATATTTCCTAATTTGGACTCAGCTTAGCTATTCCAAACATACCCCCAAATTCCCCTTGACCCTTGAAGTACTTTAAATACTAAATGGTTGGATGTCAAGGGATGTTCTTCCTTTTTTGCCTCTTAATAAATTTGTAAAAAACCAGTTTTATAGAGCTTACTATTTATTTTTTAACATTTTTACAAACTTTTGGGGAAACCAGTAGGCGTGAAGCACCAGCGAGCAAAAATCAGCCAGTTTCTTACAAATTGGTGCTCATGACAGGGATACGCCTGTATACCATCTATTATGACTTCTATTCCGGAATCAAGGCTTGATGCTTTAGAGAACCAACTAGCCAGTGCTTTGGCTCGTTTAAAAGCTTGAGAAGCACCCTCCACAAGGCCCTTATGGGCCTTCCCCTATTATGGTTAAACTTCCATTCAGGGACAAAGTCACACTTGGTGAATGCAGTATCGCCTCCTTCCTGTATGTTTAAGAATCTGCAATGGAAGGAGCGACTGATCATCAGAAAACCAAGTTTATTCTTCCCTGCTTGAGTCAGATGGCTCAAGATATCATGGATCCTCAAATAACCACACTTACCACCTGGGCGGAGGTAAAACAAGCGCTGATTGAAAAGTTTGGTTCCATGCAAAGTTTAAAACGATTAAAACGAGGCTTTATGTGCCTTAGCCTACAAGCAGGGTATCGATCCCCTCATTTGTTGAGCGATTTTACAGCCAAACTCAACCTCTGCTACTGACCAAACTGCTTCCATTAGATGATGCCATTGCTGCTATAGTGGCAAGCTTAGGGTTGTATCCCTCTTTAAGCCATGCATATCTCCTCTCTTAAGTATACCTTTAAAATGTTACGCGATATCAAAGAGGCATTACAAGCAGTGGCTGACTTCTATGAACCTGAATCTCTGCAAAACTCTCAAAAGCGCGAATCAACTATGGCACCTCCAGCCTCTTTCATAGCTGTATCCCTATGGAGCCCGGCATATGCAGCACTGCAGTGACAAATTACTCCTCCCCCATGTAAGGATAGGCAGGAAATATTGGCAGTTATTGGGCAGCACTCCCTTTAACTTCAGGTTCAAAAAATTCAGCTGGTGAAGTCAGTTATTGCTTTGCCTGGTTCCTCTCTACCCAAGCAGTCTACTAAGGTGAATAACGCATTACACCCACCTAAGCCGCTGCCTCAACCATCTTCAGGAATCAACTTCAGCTGCCCCTAGTTCAAAACCTGCCATTATGGGGCAGCTCAAGCTGATCTCTCCTTAGGCAAACGCAAAATAATTTACACTTCCATCATCTTCCCCAAAACTGGTACAGCCACAATGCTCCCTTCAAAAAGCAAACGGATAGATGAGAGTGATAAAGCTCTCTCCTGTGAGAAAAATTAAGCCAGTTTCTCTGCCACCTTTTAGTAATTCGATGTGTGTATTCACAATTCCTCTGATGATGAGTCTGAAGGGGGTGATGAAGAGCCAGGTATTATGTTTTGGGTGCTCCAATGGAAGTTGAGGTTCCAGATAGGTTGAGGTCTGAACAGATTGATATGGCCATAATACCACGATGAACTTATCTTCAACAGTTGTTGAGGATTTCAGAGGTGATTGATACTACTAGTGATGCTGACCAGCTTATTGGGACAGTGCTCTGCTCCACTCAGCAGGTCCATACCCTCCAATCTATAAAAGATAACTACCCTGCAATGGTTCAACGCCTTGCCTCCACTCTCCGTTTAAAGGAGGTCCTTGCCCTCCCCCTACTTTTGGTACTACAGTAACCAAGATAGAGGTTGTTATCAATAAAGTGCATGTTCTAGCCATTTTTGATATGGGTGCACCAGTGAACGTAGTCTCATTGAAGATCATCAATAAAATTAAGTTGGCGCTAAACCTGGATTATTTGCAAGAGTATGGTAATGAAGGACCTAATAATACACGAGCTGCAGGAGCCTACTCTTCTCTAACCATACGAATTGGGAAGTTCCTACTGGCTGCCCCCCTGTAGCATTAAACAATAACGCTTACAATTTACTCATTGGCACGCAATTCATGATTGAGTATGACGTAATTATCAATATATAACAGGGATATCTCTCCCTTCTAAACTATGAAGTTCCTCTAGTCTTTACAAACGATGAGCCTAAGAAGAAGGAATATACATGTGTAGTTGAGTATCTCTTCTTCTGCCCTCACCCTTACATATACCACATCAGGACGAAACACTAAAAAGCTGCCTGATTCTGTGAATGGTTCAGAGGGCATTCCATTATATGAATCTGAGGAGGTAGTAGTCAAAACGGGTGAACAAAAGGTGATAGACACCAAAATTACTATGCAAATCCCCCACAACTGCCTACTGCACTTAACTAGCATTAATGGAATCAGCCCTGTGGAACCTCGGGTGTTGCCAGGTATCCTAGACCCTGCCTACCAGCGACCTTTAACCTTCTGATGGGAAATCTCACGAACAAGGACATAGTTGTAAAGAAGCATTAAGAGATTGGAAAAGCGCTGTTGCTGCCCATTGACGACATCCTCCAAATACATTATTTTGGGTCCTCGTTAGATATAGGACTACCCACTGACGAAATGATATGCGCTAGCCCAACGTTCAGATTTCTGATGACCTAACTCCTTATGAACTTCATAAAGTTTATTCCTTACTGGAGTCCTATAGTGATATTTTCTCCAAATCTGGTATTGACTATGGTCCTATGAAGGGCTGGTGCCACGCTATGTTAATGATGCCAAGCCTATTTGATCCAAGCCCTATAGGAAATCAAAAGTTGAGGAGCTCCAGATGAGCACAGAGCTCAAAAAATTACTGGACGCGGGCCTGCTGGTGCCTTCTCAAAGTCCCTGGTCATCCCCACTATTACTCATAAAAAAGAAGAATGGTGGACATCAAGTAGTTATGGATTACCGTAAGCTGAATAACCTTACCAAGAAGGAAAGCTACCCAATCCCTAGAATTGATGACGCATTGGCCAACTTAATGGCTCCAAATACTTTTCTGCCAGGGATTTGGCTAGCGGATACTGGCAAACGGACCTTTCTCTGCAAGATCAGGAAAAGTGTGCGCTCATCTTCAGTGAGGGTCTATTCCAACCTATCTGACTATCACAAGGGTTGCGCAATGCGCCCGCATCTTTCCAACGAGCCAAGGACCATATCTTGCAGGATCTGAAGCTTAGTTTTTTAATTGTATATCTAGATGATATTATCGTTTTCTCCCAAACTTTCAATGGGCACATTACTCATTTAAAGGAAGTGTTCCACCGCTTTCAGGCCTCTCATATTAAGCTGAAGCCCTCCAAATGACATTCTTCCAGAAGAAGTTAGATTTCCTGGGCCACGCCATCTTCTATGATGGGATCCAGCCTCTCAAAGATAAGGTCAAGGCGATATCCAAGATGCCTGATCCCAAAACCCGCCACAATAAACAGGTGTTCTTGAGTATGATGGGGTACTACCATCGATTCATCCCCAAATTTGCTCAGCTCAATGAGCCCCTTGTACGACTCTTAACTAAAAACTCCCCTTTCCATTGGGGAGCAGAACAACAAGCTGCTTTTGAAACGTTAAAAAAGCTAGTGCAGCACTGGCTTATCCTGCGACACCCAGATTATAGAAACCCTTTATGTTATTTACTGATGCTTCCAACTATGCGGTTGGAGCTATCTTGGATCAACTGGATGAGCATGGGGTTGATCACCCCGTTTCATATTTTAGCAAGATGCTCTCTAAGGCTGAACGCAACTATAGCGTCATATATAAGAAATGTCTGGCAGTTTTGCTTGCTGTTAAACATTGCCGCCCTTTATTATATGGGACCTCATTTAAAGTGGTCACTGATCATGCCTCTTTAAAGTGGTTACAAAATATGAAGGATACCACTGGGCGGCTGGTGCGCTGGGCTCTGAAGCTCCATCACTATGATATGACCATTGTACACCAAGCTGGGACAAGCCACATGAATGTTGATGGGTTGACTCAGCTGCCCATCCTTCATTTAAAATAATATTGAAGCGGAGTGGCTACATGATCTTCTAATGACCCCTGATGCTTAGGATGAGGATGAACCAGGTCAGAAGATGCTAGCTCACCATTCTCATAACACGAAGGTGGATAATGGCTATCTATACAAGAAAGTGGGGGTGAACTGGTTGCCCTATGTCTGACCTTCAGAGCGAGTACCTATAAATATGGAGTCTCATACCCTCCTAGGGCATAGTGAAGTGCGGAACAACTATGAGTGTGTAAAAAACCGCTACTATTGAAAGAAAATCATGGAGACCATAGTCGAAGTCTTGGATGCCTGTTTAACATGTAAAAAGATGTCCAATTTCAAAACAAAGGATCAATATCAGCCTACCACCCCTCAACAGCCTTTCCACACAATAAGTCTCAATGTGGTTGGCCCTCTTCCCCAAACTATGGGTGGAAATCGACTTATATTAGTTGGGATTGATCACTTTACCAAATGGGTTGAGGCAGCGGATATCCCAGCTCAGACGGCTAAGACCACGGCCACTTTCCTCCACCAGTATATCTTTACCTAACTTGGTTGCCCACAAGTCTTGCTCTGCAATAATGGTAAAAACTTTACCTCCTGAATGGTGAATGTTCTCGCAACATCCTTGGGCACTCAACAGCTATTTCTGCTCCCTAAAACCCTTCAACTAATGGTACCAAGGACAAAGCAAATAGGACCAAGTTTCTATATTCTGGAAAATGGCCACTTCTGGCCCTCTTCACTGGGATCTGTACTTACCAAGTGCCCTCATGGCCTACTGTATCAGTTACCATCGGATCCTTAAATTGTCTCCTTTCTGTGTGTTGTATGGATGGGAACCTGGGGTGCCAGACTCATTAGAAAAAGACATTTTCACTGATAGGACTGACCCTGAGTAAGCCATGAAGAAGATGGCTCAGCACATCATTAAGTTACAATCAGAAGTGATGACCAATTTGGCAAAAACTGTCACCAAAGAAGGTTAAGCTGTAAATGAGCACCTAGTACCTCTTCCTTCCTTCCTTCCTTCCTTCCAAATAGCAGACTTGGTTCTCTATTATCATAAAAGTATCATCCCCAGAAAGGAGAAACTTGGGTCCATCTGGGAAGGGCATTTTCAATCACATATAAGTGAGAGGATGAGTAATCAGTCAAATCCCTTGCTTCCAAAGTTATCATAGATCAAGTACATGGACGCTTTCTTCAGCCTTATTCTCCCCCAACATTCTTAGGGGGTGATGTCAGACATTTGCCCTTGCTGCTGAAAAATAAAAATGTTGCAGGTCAAATTTAGCTGAAAAGGGGATATGTTGGCTTTTAGCAATACTCTAATGTCCTTAAAAACGATTTTATTGATAATATTGAGAATATCAGCCAAAAGACCCTGGATGATTCTTGGTGGAACCCCGTTAATCAGGGTAACACCAGTTTGAAACCTGTACGGGCACTAACTGCAAAATTGGCAAATTGGATTACTCTGACCTTATCATGGAATTTGGGGAAATCATTAGAAGGCTCTCACCTGACCCCAACCAAGTCCTCTAACAAACCTACATTGGGACCCCCCCTTTTATAGGCTTGTCAGAATTCCCCCAAGGTGCAAGAAATTTCTCAGGCGATGATTGGCTTAAGTTTATAAAAAGTTTATCTTGTGGCTACGTTTTAGCCAATCAAAATTCCTCTCCTTTTGTTCTTCTGCCCTGAAGGAGTTCCCAAGTTGCGATTTATTATTCCTTCATATTTCCTAATTTGGACTCAGTTTAGCTATTACAAACACATCCAAAATCCCCTTGACCCTTGAAGTACTTTAGATACTAAATGGTTGGATGTCAAGGGGTGTTCTTCCTTTTATTAACTCTTAATAAAATTTGTAAAAAACCAGTTTTATAGAGCTTACTATTTATTTTTTAACATTTTTACAAACTTTTGGGGAAACCAGTAGGCGTGAAGCACTAGCGAGCAAAAATTATCTGGTTTCTTACAAATAGTATTAAAAGTATTAAGGACAAGTTTATGCTGGAACAGAGTATAGTTGTTGATAGTGAAACTAGTGATAGGAATTTATAAAGAGTGGGTAGAGATAAAATTAATAGTAAATTGATACTATTCTTGCACTTACACAATGTCATGGTACAAATTAAAAGCCTTTGAAATATTACTTAAGTATGTAAGATAAAGTCAGTGGATGAGCATATTTCTGGTCAATACAAATTTTACCCCAAGGTCTTTTCAAAGCTCAAATTGGTGAATGCCTCCAACCATTTGAGAGTGAAGGAAGCTAGTATTACCTTCTGGCAATATGTATAAGAAGGGTCACTATTCATTTTTTTAACTGAGGCAAGCCAACCAGGAGACGGACAATAACAAAACTGAAACTTTAAACTATACCAACTAAAAAATGAAAAAATGAATCAAAACGTCCTTTTCACGTAGTAATACACAAAAAGAATGAGAAAATTAACTACCAGGTGGCATAGGGGTGCGCCTCTTATCCCATCATTGCGGAGGGGAGGGGATTGGGCAGGTCATCATTAGGCTCAGCATTGTATAGGCAAATCAATGTTGAGAGTAAGGGCTTGGAGCATCTATGGGATGAGGGTTGAGGTGGAGTAGATAGTTGTTGAGATTGACAATTTGGGCCTGAATTAAAGCCTCTATGAGCATAGCAATGTGGTGTTTGTCCTGGATGCAGGCGTCAAGAAGTTAAGATAATTTTGCAGTATTTGCTATTGTGGTTTGTTTGGATGGTCAAAAAACTGCCAGTTCAGTGACATACTTGACAGCTGTGGTGGCATTTCATAGAAGCGTTGGATCTCATCTTTTGTGGTAGGAGGAAAATTAAAGGAGAACATGGTTGTGCAGTCCTTTTTTATATTCCAAAATGTATTTTGCACACAGTAAGCAGAAAAGGGGATTATTGGGTGCAGCCATTGTGACCATGGCAAGGTTGTGGTCACTTTGGAAAAAGTTTTGGGTTTGGTGACATATCAGTTAGTCAGGGCTGGTGTATCATAGTCAGAATTCAGATAAGGTGTTAAATAAATTGGATAACTTGGTGGCGGGAAAATTTCCCCAGATTTAGTCACTTCCTCCAATAATTTCCAGGGTTTTGGTTGATATGGGAAGATATGTTGGTAGGTGATTTTGGTTTGGTACGTTTTGGGGTGGGAGTTTTATGGATTAAACAGTGGTACAAGCCTGCACCCAACTAATTTGCATGGGTGTGCATTGGCCAGCTTGGGTTTGAGGTGCTAGATTTTGCTTCTGATGTGAGTGCATGGCCTGTGGGGGGTGGAGGAAGCCAAAATCACCACTTGAACGCTGTTGGTGTGGCCTCATGGGTAGTTGGCTGTGTTTATAGAGTATGTTAAATATTGGCATGTCTTTTTGGCGTGGTCCAATTCATAGCAGAGAGGGCAAGTTGTGTGACCATTGTCAGTGTGGGCCAAAAGAAATGGTCAGGTGTAGACGGGATATAAGCACGCGGTGGGATATGCTGGGCCATGTTCAGCTGGTGGGCGATAATGGTGGCCATTACCAGAGGTGCTGCGAGGCGTTCAGCACCACTTGAGACAATGAATTGGAGGATAGGGTTTTCGCTGTATGTTGACAACCCCAACATTATCTCCTTATAAAGTGTTTGAGGGGAAGGTGTGAGGGGAGGTTTGCAAAGGTTACCAAAGATTTGGTATCATCTGGGAGGCTTGTTTAGGTGGTGGTAATGGGAGTATTTTAATAGGTTAATGGCGTAGCTGCTGAAGCAGCTGCATCCTCTTCAGTGGGGAATCCAATATCGAAATAGACCTTGTAAGAGAAGAAGTTGATAAACTCTGATGGCGCAAATGGTATCTCTTTCTGCTAAGCATCTCTTTTCGAAAATCAATTCAGCCTGAAATTTAGCTCCACTAAAGAGATTTACGAAAACTATTAGAAAATATGGCGGGAAACCCCGCAAAAGAACCCGCAGGCTATGCCAAACGAGCCAGTACCACCCCTCAAACGAAGCAACCCTCGGTTACCCACCTCAGGTCAACCAGGATCACCCGCTCTCAAGCAGCAGCCATGAAAGCAGGCACCACCCCCAACCTGGAGCTACTCCAACTAGCGCCAGTTCACCTGATCGCACTTCTGCAACCTGCACGCCTAACAGCTTTGTGTGCGCTGCCTCCCATTAACCCGCTGGGCCCCCTCCAACCAAGGAGGCCATCATCCACGCTGTTTTCATGGCGTCTGCTCAGTTGAATGCAACTCAGTCCATCCAGGCATTCACCTCCCCCATTGTGTCAGCTAATTCAGCCCCATCTATTATTACTGACGCCGTGTTTCTGGCTCCCTCCATGAGGGGCGATACCCAGCTACCTGGCCCCCAAATCCTCAGATGTAAGGTTGGATTAGCCGCACATTCTGGTTCACTAAGCACAAAATTGGGACAATCTACTCTTCCCAATGAGGATTCAAATGGTTCGGATTTTGGAACTTCACACCAGTTCCAATCTCACCTGTCCCATTTAAACCCCATAATTGGCACTTCTCAAGTCGGCACTTTATCTCAATATGCTGAAAACGACCAATTCACCAATCAGCCAATGAGTTTTGCCCACGACGTCACAGCAAATACTCGGGCTGAATTTACCCAAATAGATTGGGATGGTGATGAAACATCGTCCTCCTCCCAATTGGCTGGAGTTAATTCCAATCTGGATGGGACTCCCCAATTTAGCGAGGCCCAACAATCACCTGGCCCCCAAACCCTCGGATGTAAGGTTGGATTAGCCGCACATTCTGGTTCACTAAGCACCAAATTGGGACAATCTACTCTTCCCAATGGGGATTTAAATGGTTCAGATTTTGGAACTTCACACCAGTTCCAATCTCACCCGTCCCATTTAAACCCCATAATCGGCACTTCTCAAGTCTGCACTTTATCTCCATATGCTGAAAATGACCAATTCACCATCATCCAGTGAGTTTTGCCCACAAAATCACAGAAAATACTCGGGATGAATTTACACAAATAGATTGTGATGGTGATGAAACATCTCCCTCCTCCCAACTGGCTGGAGTTAATTCCAATCTGGATGGGCCTCCCCAATTTAGCGAGGCCCAACAAACCGCCCCTCAATTCAATATGACTCCAGCAACTGCTGTAACATTCCAGCAACAAGGGAACTCCGCAAACTTGTCCAAACCACCAGCTCACACTCAACCCGCAATTGCAGCCCAAAGCAAACACAAACGTACCAAAGGAGCCACTGGGGCGTGGCAAAAACCTCTGGCACCAACGCTACCCAAAGCTGATCCCCGTGAAGTGGCGTTTATTGCTGATGTTAAGAAGAAATGGGCCGAAACTAGAGCGCAAAAAGCTCTACCTTGCTTAACCCTCTCCCACGCAATTCGCCTTTATTATGGGCATAACCCTGTTGAATTCTATACAGAGGATTACTTCTCTAACTTTGCAGCGATTGCGGAGACATTCCCAATTAACACCACCATCCATGAATCAGTGGAGGGCCACTACATTGATGTGGGCTTCACTGAAGCTGCCCTTGCTGACCATGCTGCCACCCTCCAGGTCATTATTCCACGCGGATCTCTTCGCATCTCCCGCACACGCTCTCACCTGGAGAAAATTTCATGGGTTACTTTTTCCAACCTACCAACGACTGTTGATCCTGAGTCTCTTAAGCTGGCACTCCATCGTGGTTTATTGGAGTTTGGGTCTGTTCTTTCAGTGGACTTTAGCGTCCCCTCTTACTATGCTCCCACTCAAAGAGCTCGCACTGCTAGGGCATCGTTCATCCCCTCCCCCACTGTATCCCGCAACATTGAGGTTATTCCTCGTGTGGCGGTAATTGGGGCATGCCCTGAGATCTTTTTTGTCGACCCTGATCAGGCGCGCCCCCAGTGTTCATGGTGTAACGCCCTTGGACACTTGTATAGTGGCTGCACAGCTCGAAAACAAGCCCTCTTAGCCACCACCCAGGGGCCTAAACCAGGCCAAAAGAGATCCCACGTGGCTGCAGCAGCAATTCCACAACCCACACAATGTGTTCCCGTTCAAGACCTGTCCCCTGAGGCCTTACGCCTAGCAGTTGAAACAGCTAACCCCACTACTGGTATGGGATACCTTCGCGCTCATGCCCCCCTTCCAGTGGGCACCCCCTCCAATCTCCCAGAGTCAACTCCCTCTCTCACCAAGCGCAAGGCATCTCCCACAGGGTGCCCCTCGTCAGCCACCACCACTCAGAGCTCCGCGGCACCCCCACCAACCTCCACCAGCGATTTATCGCATCAACCCTCAGCTCCCAATGGAGCTATGCCCACCAGCATGGACTGGCAACCCGCGGCCTGCGGTAGAAGTGCCACCTCAAAGAATCCTACCCCAACCCCATAGTACATTTCGCGCGGATCCTTTGCAGTGTTGGAGGAAGTGAATATGGACTCAGACTCATCAAATGGGGATACCGCGGAGGTCACCATTGAGCACCCTCAGGTCCTTCCCCTGCAACGGAGCGGGGCAGCATCCTAGGCTGGCTTACTGGGTCCTCCGCCCCCCACCCTCTCCTTCCCCTCAGAACTTCGACGCTCCTCACGGAATGCAGCTAATAGTCGAGTTAAAGGACTCAAAACTAGCCGCCTCACAGCAGCAGGTTTAAGCGCTGGCAACCCCCCAGGACATGGAGGGGAACAGCTATGAGTCCCCATGGCAGCACCCTGGCCCTGCAATCCATCAACGCAAATGGGTTGCGGGACTTTAAGTGGAGAGCCCGCCTCCTCCGAAACTTCAGGTCAGCACAAATTGACATCGCTGCTGTCCAGGAGCCCCATATCCTCCCCCACGAACAATCTGCATGGAATGAACAGTTTGGAGGCAACTCCTTCTGGACAAACCATGCCACCCTTATTGTTCTGAATCCCCAGGTTAAAACCCATTCTTTTTCACAATATCTAGGTGGCCGCCTCATACTGGCCAAACTCACCACTCCTGACTTCTCCTTCTTCGCTGCAAGCATCTACCTGCCTAATGCAGGTCAGGAGCAAAATCGGCTCTTGGAAGAGCTCCTCCAACTCAATCTCCCACGGAATACAGTCCTCTTAGGAGATTTCAACACAACCATAAGTCGCGTCCGTGACTCTTACCCCCTGCAGCAAAGGAACGCCCTGGATCAAGTCGCCTCCAGGATTTCCTTCGCCTGAGTGGCTTTATAGATGCGCTTCCACCCTCCGCGTCTGGCCTAGGTTGCATGACTAGGATCCAGTATGATGGAGGAGCTTTCCAGTCAGCGTCACGCATAGATATGGCACTAATTGGCCCCCTGCTAATTGGCCGCGTCTCCTCTCCCATCTCTCGTGACAACCATTTGAGTGATCACAGGTCACTCACCGCTGTCCTCACCACCACACTTAGACCGTCGCGTAGGTTCTGGCCTAGGGTTGCCCCAGCTCTTCTCAACAACCCCTTCACTAAGGAGAAGCTGTCTATGACCATCCGGGAGACTCTCACCTCCCCCCACCCCACCTGCTTGACCACAAGGCTAGATGGGCGGTGACCAAGGAGGGCATCACCCGCGTTGCTTACAACTGTGCCAAAGCCCAGATGACTGCAGCTCGCGCCAGAGTCAAAAGGGCGGAAGCCAGAATCAGACATCTAGAGCGATACTGCCAGCCTTCGCCCTCTCACAGATGGTTGGAAGACTGGGAAGCGGCGCAGGAAGCACTCCGCTTGGAGCTCAAACTGCAGGAAGAACGGGCAGCAAGCTTTACAACATCTCGTTACTATGCTCAATGGGAACGCCCCACCCGCTTCTTCTTTCAGAAACAGAAAGCCCGGTCAACAGCGCAGGATATTACTGCACTGAAGATTGGCACTACAACCACTTCAGACAAGGAGGAAATCACGCAGGAACTACACCGCTTCTACTCCAGCCTCTTCCATGCCACCCAGGTGGACACATCGGACATCCAAGACTTCCTGTGGCGGGCTCCAGAGCCGCCCATTGACCCACGGGCTGATGAGGCTCTACTGGCGCCTATTTCCATCCAGGAGGTGATGGAAACCCTTCTGAAATCCCCACGGCTTAAAGCCCCAGGCCCAGACGGAATACCCTTTGAGGTGTACCTTCTGGAACCTGCAGTGATAGCCAGAACCCTCCGCGACCTCTTCGCTGCACTCTTGGTGAATGGCGAGGTCCTCCCCGACTCCAGAGACTCAATCACGACCCTCATTCACAAGAAGTCAGACCGTGAGAACCTGGCGAACTGGCGCCCCATAGCGTTGATCAACACAGACCACAAGCTTTTCACGAAGCTTCTGGCCAACCGCATCACCAAATGGGTGTCACCTCACCTCTCCCCATCCCAGCACCTTTTTTCCGGGGAGGTCGTTATGGGACAACTATAATGACCTTCACGTGACTTTGACTGCTAACTCTCGTAAGGTGAATGGCTTTGTGGCTCTCCTGGATATGGAGAAAGCATATGATCGGGTAGCCTGGAAGTATATTGATGCTTCCCTGGCCCGCTTCCATCTCCCACCCGCAGCTAGGCGCTGGATATCAGCGCTCTATGACCAGCTCCACACCAGAGTCCTGGCGCCAATGGGTTTTACAGTGGCAGTACCAGTTGGACAAGGTCTCCGGCAAGGAAACCCCCTGAGCCCTATCCTTTTTAACATCACCCTTGACCCCCTCTTGGCCTTCTTACAGGACAAGCTAACAGGGATTCTGGTCCCAGGTAAAGCCCCCACACGAACCATGGCATTTGCAGATGACACTGCCATTGCATTTGGCTGCCCTGAGGATGTTGCCCTCGCTGCTGTGACCATTGAGAGGTACACCAAGGCGTCCAATGCCATGGTCAACACCTCCAAGACAACAGTTGTACAGGTCGGCTCCCCCACCTTCCCCCACCATTTGGTATTGAACCTGTGCGCGGTACCTTCCGTCACCTGGGCGTTCTCACCAACCAACAAGGAGTTGCGCTAAAAGACAATGAGGAACTTGCTCCTTGCAGCAGTTAACTCCAGGATTGCCAGCTGGAACCGGCGGCACATCACCCCCAGGGTCGAGCTCTGATGGCCAATGTGTTCCTCCTCTCCAAATTCTGGTTCCTAGCGCACGTCTGCCCATTCACAGATGCCTTTTATACGCGGCTCAATGTACTCCTCCGCTGTTGGATCTGGGGCTCAAACCATCCACCAATGGCCCTCTCAACCATTGCCCGACCCTGCAATGAAGGGGGCCTAGGGCTTCTGGACACACGATCCCACGCCACCACAATCTTACTGAAGTTCCTATGGCCGATTGTCTGCTGGGACGCGACCCCATGCCCCAATGGGCGCCCGCCCTCCGCCAGTCAGTGTCAGCAGCTCTGGGTCTTCCTAGAGCATCTCTGACCTCATTAGGGGAGTGGCTCACAAACCACCCAGGCCATCGCCTAAAACCATCCTCATCCCCCTACTGGAACCAGGCTCTCCTTGCCCTGAAACGAGTAGGCGCGCGGATCCACCATGCCTTCCCATACAGAAGGGAAGGCCCTGGCCTCAGCCCCCATCGCCATGCAATTGTGCACAATGGACAAGTTGTCACAACTCGCCTCAACCCCCAAGATCGTCCTCCCATCCGCCCAAGACTCCTTGAGCTCCTCCCTCCCTCCGTGAGATTCGACCTTAAGGAATTGTGGAAGGACGTCTATCACCCCATCCTGTCAGCAAAGGTGTCCAACACCTTATGGAGGGTGCTCCACTGTTCATACAGGACAGGGGACCGGACTGGCCCTACCTTCCAGCACCGAAGCTGCCCCCACTGTGTGGAGCTTATTGACTCCCACCTCCATCGTTTTTTCACCTGTCCAGGTGTCGCCACATTTTGGCCAAAGGCCCGCGCGCTCCTCCATACTCAGCCCTGGTCTGGACACCCTGTGCAAGACCTCATGTTTGAGCAGACATTGCCTGGTTGCCACCGACCCCTCCGTGTCCTCGCCTATGCCACAGCCATCTGGACCATCCATAACTCCTTCCTTCGTGCTGCCTTTGACCAGCAGGTGTGGTTTCTTCCACACATGATCACCCACTTTCAGGTACACTTTGAGATGGCCCTGAAGGTCTGCACTATGTCGCCAACCCTCCCCCGCTCAGTTGTCACTGCAGCACGGCTCTTGCGCGCAAACCCCCTCCCTTTCTCGATGCCTCCTCCCTCCCCTTCCTCGCCTCAGGCTCTTAGGAGCCCAGGCGTAATTCAATAAACATCGATGAATCCCCCCTTGGGTTGGGACCATCTAGTACTAAAAAAAAAGATGGCGCAAATGGTGGCAGTTGCCAGCTCAATAAATCGCTTTGTTGGCATATGGGAAGAGCTGTCCATACTCGATGCAGAAACAAAAGTGGATATTGGATTGGGGTAAGGCTAGGGGGTGGGGCGGTTGGGTGGGCTCATGCGAGGTGGAGTGCTAAGTCCAGTGGAAGGCATAGAAGCCAGATGTATTTGGTAGGCTGGATGAACCAGTCCACACACCTTTGCCTGCTGGGCGGTAAACGTTAGTGGAGGAGCACTTCTTCCTATAATGGGTCAGCAGTTGGTGGATCCAAGGACATAAATTTGGAGATTGGTGAAGTGAGGCGGTGGTGGAAAATTGACTTGTTTTGTAAAATTACTCAAAATTGATGTTAAGCGGAAAGGAAAAAAAGCTTAACAAGAAAGATCACTTTTCAAATCAAGATGTTGTCAAATAGGAAAAAGTTTTTCTAAAGTTCTAAGTTTCTAATCTACATTTTAGGAAAGATCTCAGGCTCTCTAGCACCATTGCAATTATGAACGATCTTTTAGTCTACTTCCTAACATCATAAAAATCATTTCAGAGACCTTAAAGTGGTGTGGCTGCCTTCAATAAGGCTGGTATTAAAGTTCTGCTGCAGTGCATCATGGACATCCCCCATGCTTCCATTCCAAACCACTGAGACCCATCACTAAGTGTGTATATTTGTTATTGGTTTATTTGCCTCCTCTTGCAGTTTCTAAGCCATTTTCCTCAAGTCACTGCTCAATAAGCACTTATTTGTTCTTATAGCTGTTCATTTTCTGGTTTCAGACCAAGGACGCCAGCTGCCACTGGTTGTTTCTCTGCAATTTAATGTTATATTGCTGGAGTGTTTCTCAGTTATTTACTCCCTCCACTCATGCAGCTTCTTGTACTCTCTTTCATGAGATATACAAAATGCTTTGAATCTTTCACCCAACTATGAGGCTTCTGACCTTCTTCCCGTACAGGATTTTTCATTGTATTTATGAACTTTTCTAGATTCCTTCACTTTGTCTTTCTTTTCTTCCTGTCCCAAGATTGCACAGCATATTCAGATCCCCCATTTTCATGCCTGTTCCCAGTATAGGGTAATCTAATCTTTCTTACCCCACAACATTGCAGTATCACGCTAATACTATATCTTGATGGAATAAATTATGTTTTGTGTAGATTGAGTCCCTTTAACTTAACCTTATTAGAAGGTTGGAAAAAGAAAAGGATTATGTAAGGCTTTCCAGTGCCTTCTTGTTAGGCTTGCAGCTAATTTGAAAAATACAGTCCATCTTTAGAGGGTTTTACAGTGTCTAGTTGCTCGTTGTTGGACATTTGCCTTCCAGCTTAGAAATAAGAATGTTGTAAGTCAATTTTAGCCAAAGAGGGGAAATGTTGGTCATTTGCGATTTTCCAATGTGGTAAAAATTCAGTTATTAATAATAAAAACGAGGATGTTGAGAAAATTGGCCAAAAGTCCCTGGCTGATTCTCAGTGGAACCCCATTAATTAGGGTAACGCCAATTCAAAATCTGTACAGGCACTAGTTATAAAAACTTCCAGTTGAATTACTCTGACCTCACTACAGACCTCAAGGAAGTCATTGGAAGGCACTCCCCCAACCCCGATAAAGTCATCCAACGCACCTGTGCAGGGACCCCCCTTTTATAGGCTTGGCGGGGTCCCCCAAAGTGCAAGAAATTTTTTGAGCAGTGATTGGCTAAGGTATATAGACAATACCTTATAGGTATGGGTTAGCCAATCAGAATTCCTCTTCATTTGCTCCGCTGCCCTGAAGCAAATTCCCGAATTATGATACACCTATTCCTTCATATTTCCTAATTTTGATTATGTTATGCTATTCTGAACTTATTCCCAAAATCCCTTGACCCTCAAATTACTTTAAATACCTAAATAGTCAGATGTTGAGGATCATTTTCCCCTTTATTGCGTGTGCAATAAGATTGTTAAAAATTCAAATTTTATGTGCGCTTTTTATTTAACCTTAATTATTAAAAGAAATTTGTGGAAACCAGCCGGCGGAATACACCAGCAAGCAAAAGTAAGCTGGTCCCCCACAATGGTAGAGAACGTCAAAGGCTTGGCTGCTCTAATGGCTATTAAGAGAGTTTCTTAAGGATTAATCAAAAAGCAATTTTTGATAAATAACATACCATAGGCCCCTACAACATGCCAGAAGGCTTAAGAGACAACTGCTTACTTATTAGGAAGCCCCCAAGGGTGAGAGAGGCAAGAAGAGTGATAACCCCTCAAAAGTTTGTGGCTTTTTAGTAATATATAAATAGTAAGGATTATTTTAAATATTAGTAAATAACAGATTGTGGCTAAAATGGCGTGGATCTCGCCTAAAATGGGGTGGACTAATTAGAAAAATGGTGGTTGATGGCATCCATAGTGTGGATGACAAATTGGAAATCATTATTGTGGAGTTAATTGTCCACTATCTCATGAAGGGCAGGAAGATATGATGGATCTACAGATCAGAACATCAACTCAACGATCTCCTGCATTATTTTGAGGATGGAGGCATGCATTATCAGATAATTTTGGCGAAAATCAGTGTGGCATTGTGGAGGTCAGATTTTGTGAAAAAGGGTTGAACACAAATTTCCTTTTATTAGGTGAACCTAAAATGGAATGAAAGCTAGATAAAGACTGAAAACAACCATAAGGAGGGTGGTTGTCTATAGTGGAAGGGGTAAGACAGCATGAAATTTTTGTTGACTTATCCTCTTTTCTGGAAACCATAAACATAATCTTAAGCATTTTGTGATAGAGTTGGGGGAAGGCAATAAATGTTTTTTGGTTGGCGTCATAAAAGTTTCGGACACCTTTTGTAATGTAAATGGAAGAAGAAGTACAGACCAGCCTGCCAGTCAGGATGCATGAACACCCAAAAGGCAAGCCAGAATGCTAGAGGCATTACCGACTGTATGACTTGATATGGAGCTGGGAAAGTGATACCACGAAGTGGTGGCGTAACAACAGGGTAAGGAGTTTTTCAATGACAAACCACACTGAACCCATTCCCAACTCAGTGGTTCTAACTGCATGAGGTGGGATTACTGGGATAGTCTCAACGAGGTTCTTGGCATGTGAGGCCATCTCATCAGGGGTAGCAAGGAGATGGATTCTTTCTTTCCATTGTTGTACATAGGGCCATAAGATCCCCATGTATTGTTGTCATAAATTCATAAGAGCGGGGTTGTAAAACCAAAAGTGTCAAACTCACTGGGCCCAATCGGCGATAGAGGGAGCTATGGTGACCATAAAGAATTGGTAAAGCCCACCTGGAGTGTGGGGCGATGGAATACCTTGGAAATGCCTTCTGGGATGCGGTCTGAACAGCAAATAAAGAAAATTTAATTTTTTTGACAAAAATTTATTTGGAAAGGAAAGTAAGAAAATTGACCAACAAATTTTCTCAGTGGCATGCAACTGATTAAATAGTGGTCAATTGGGTAGTGACAGGATGGGGTCAGGACCCACAAATTTGACCTAACTGGCAAATTTTTCAGGAATGGGGGGTTTATTCTTTGGGAACTGACATCACAAAATTTGGCAGCAGGCTGAGTCTCTGTCAGTTTGACCTCAAATGTCTGAACTAGGGCTCAACTACGTTTCTGAAAATTAGCATGACAGCATTTGGCCTGATGGGTGATGGGAATCTCCCAAGGCCATCCCATATAGGGATGGGTCCATTTAGTTGGGAACGGGTTCAGGATGGCCAACCTGCCCACGCTCGGTCATTTAACCATTTGTTTGGTCAACAGCAGCACATTGGGCGCAACACCTGAATTACTATCTGAGGGCTTTGAACCCTCATCGATGGCGCCCAATATTTGTTCAACTGGTTTAGTGATTGAATTGGAACCGTCGGGTGATCTGGCCAATATTGCATTCTTCATGCTTTTACAGCCATTCATATTTTGGGCATCAGCTATATTGCCAGCCAAATTATTTCTGACCAATTTCGATTCAGTCATCTTGGCACAGATTTTGCTAATCCCTGCAACAGTTCTGCTGAGGTAAGTGTGGGTACTGGGGATGGGATCTGAAGCGGACGAGCTGTTTTCCATTGCTCATCTACTATGTGAGCGAGATCGCCCTGAATGATGAGAGGTACCACCATCCTCTTCAGTATCTTTTTATTTGGGAATGGGAAGATGACCCAATTGAGAGCCAAAGGACGTTCCCTGAGACTTACATTACCCTTTCCTTTTTCCAAAGGAATGGCACCCCCACCAAGAAACTGCGCCAGAGCCACATTCTTGTGTGCTTTAGGTAACTTGATAGCCATAATCGTTGCAATTTTGTGAGTAGGGTGGGGAGCCTCAGGGTGGGATGTGTGGAAGGCTTTGACCAGGGACATGCAATTTGTTAATTGTGCGCCTTGACCCAACTATTCTCATAGGCCAGGTATCCTTTCCAGGCCATGAGTATTGGACTGAACATTGCGACTTGCGAGATGCCAAGATAGACTCTACCTCAGCTTCTTCCTCACTATTGATGACGATCGGTTCCAGGTCTGTGGGAATTACACCCTTGAAGGGCATCAATTGGGAAACATGGAAAACTGGGTACTGCTTCCAATGCGTGGGAAGCTTCAGGTGGAAAGGCCTATTACCCAATACTTCCTCCACTAAGTGAGGACCCAAACACTTACTGGCAAACTTGCGGGAAGGGGTTTGAATTTGCAAATGATCGGTATCAAGCATGATGTAGGAACCCACTGTAAAGTCATGACCTGGAAGGCGCTTAAAGTCTGCAAATCACTTATAGTCATCGATGGCTTTGGCGAGGTGTTCCTGCACTAAGGCTTGAGTTGATTGAATATGGGTAGCATGGCTCGCGGCAGCTTGAACCTCAGGTTGCAAGCATGCCCCAACTGAAAACAATGGGTTATAACCCAATGTTGCTTCATATGGTGAAAACCCTGTGGATGCGTGGATCCCATTATTGTATGCAAATTGAGCGAGAGGCAAGTCATTGGCCCAAGTATCCTGCGCTGCTGTGGCATAGCAACGCAGGTACTGTTTAAGGACTTGATTAACTTGCTCAGTCTGACCGTTGGACCGGGGGTAATATGCCGTGGATCAATAGGAGGTTATCTTCAGGATTGATAAGAGTTCACTCCAAAAGCATGCGATAAACTGAGTACCCCAGTCACTAAAAATTTCCTGGGAAAGACCAAATATCAAAAACACATGTCATACAAAAAGACGAGCAGTTTCTTCTGAAATAATTGTGGAAGTGCATGGGATAAAAAGGAAAAATTTTGTGAAGCGATCCACCACTACCATCACTGCTTTGAACCCATTAGAACAGGAGAGATTGACAATAAAATCTATGGATACTGAGGTCTATGGACCTTCCGCCTGCTGTAAAGGGTGTAGGAGGCCATTCTTACTGGAGCGATCTGACTTGGCCCTAACAAGTAACACAATCAGCAATCCAAGCTGGGACCTCTTTGGTCAGTCCTGCCCAATTGAAGGTTTTCTTGATCAGATTGATGCATTTCTTGTTACCGGGATGTCTAACCATGGGGGGATCATGGTGTGCACGGAATACTTTTGGGCGGAAGGAGGGGGAACCCACACACAATAATCGAAGTAAATGAGCCCCTCTTCTAATGATTATAGGGAGTGTTTGGGACTCAAGTGAGCCAACTGCTCGACCAACTCCACACCCTCAGGGCAGGCTGTTTGACCAGCTAACACCTGGGCCAATAATGGATTGTCAGGAGACAACGCGGTGGAGGAAACATTGGAGGGAACGATCAACAGAATCTGAGTGGCAGGGATCACAGTAAGAAGATCCACTTCCTCAGGTTCCAAGGGACAGTGAGAAGGGCTATGGCTTAGGAAATTGGGAAGGACATTAAGTGCACCTTTGACAAATCCATATAATAAGTTAAAACTGAACAGGTCCCAATAGATTCAGGCCTGCCAGTGCACCAATTTTGGGGCTTGCAGAAATATAAGAGAGTCTGGTGATACATGCAAACCATTAGCTCATGATGAGCACCTTGTAACAGGTATTGCCAATGAGATAAAGCCCATGCAACCGCTGACAGTTTCTTGTCATAAATGGCCCAAGGCTGCTCCATAGTAGCGATTTTTTGGGAAAAACAAGTGACCGGATGTTCAAGACCATTGTGGTCTTAAAGCAGCACCGCACCCACTGCTACTGATGAAGCATCACATGCGATGATATATGGGCTGGTGGGATCAGCATCTTTCAATATGGGAGGAGACATGAATACCTCCTTGATTAATTCAAATGCCTGCTGGCATTTGGGGGTCCAACAGACCGGTACGTTTTTTCCAGTGAGGGGATGGAGCAGAGCGGCCAACTGGGAAAGTGCGGGGGAAAAGTTTTTCAAAAAAATGATAGTTCCCAAGAAATTCTGAAGTTGCTTCCTTGTAATCAGAGTTGGCCATGCTTGGATCGTATCTAATTTGGTGGGAGGGATAGTGACACCTTCTTTAAGTACCAGGTTTCCGAGAAAAGTATCCTCTTCCTTGTAAAGCTCACATTTGGAAGCTTTGAGAAACAGGCCTGCTTTGTGCAAAGCAACCACCCCTGCTTCTAAGTCGATAGCGTGTTGCTCAGGAGTTGTGGAATGAACTAGGATATCATTGATGTATGCAATAGCACAAGAGAACCTGAGATCCCCCAACGCGTTGTCAATCATTCATTGAAATGTAGAGGGAGCATTTTATAACCCAAAGGGCATTATGTGAAATTGAAACTTGCCTCGCCTTGTTCAGATTGCGGTTAACCATTCCTGTCCTTCCATCACCCAAATTTGGTTGAAAGCGTTCACCAGATCCAGTTTTGAAAACACATGGGATTTGGCAATTGCCTGACTGATTGTCTGCTCCAAAGGCAATGGGTAGGGATCTGTAACTGTTATTTTTGTTCAAGTGACCGTAATCCATGCAAGGGCAGAGTGATACATCCAATTTTCTTGCAAAGACAATAGGGGAGGCGACAGGTGAGGTTTCTTTGAACAACCAACCTTTTTTTAACATATCATCCAGCCAGATATAAAGTGCAACCTCTTCCTCCGCTGTATGAGGATACGTTGGGCAGTTGATATTTAACAACTCCACGGTTGTCTGAATCCACAATCATACCTAGTATGTTTTGGCAGACAGTCCACTTTTTCCCTGTCAAAGATTCCCCGATATTTCATTAAGCTTTTGGTAAAATTGACCAGAATGCCCGCAGAAGTAACTAAGGTAGTGATAGAGCTGGTCCCTTGTATTTTTTGAGGGTGTTGATTAAAGGGAATTCTCCCTCTGAATCATCATTGGTAAATGAAAATGTATTAGACTCATAATGAATCTTCACATGTTTTTGACGCCACCATCACACACCCAAGATCACTGGGAATACCAAGTTTGGCATGGCCAAAAAATGATCGCAGTAGTTATATTGGTGGATTGAGAAGTGTATCAGCCAGCGAGTGGCATACAAAGACTGGTAAGCAGATGAAGCTACTATTACTGAGGAGCCAACATCCATTTCCAATTTTAATTGCTGTGCCAACTTAACACTCATAAAGTTCCCCGCTGCTCCGGTATCCACCAGAGCTTCAAAGGAGACATGATGCGGACTGATACTGATTTTCATAGGGACAAGGAAATAAGCAGAATTCTGTTTATTGGGAGATTTGGCCGACTCATGGATGACTGAAGAAATAATGGGTATGTCAGGACCAGGGTCAGGGTTCTTAGCTGGGGCGAAAATTGGAAGCACAAGTGAGGGAGAAATTATTTCTCTTTTCTGGGCTTGAACAGAATCATTCATAGTTAACTCCAGAAATGCCAACTTGAACTCAGGGGTTATGATAGGGTTGGGACCCGCTTCAACTGCTATTTTGGTGTCAGGCGCATCATCTACATCTTTGTTAGGAAACCTTATCATAAAGTTCCCCTTCTGATATGGAGAAACGTGGCGAGGTAATGATTTGATAGTAGTTGTGGTCTCACATATTTGATCTACTGATTCCTGGATGGTATACCAGACCATGTGATGAGCGGAAACTGAATCCAAGCTCGCTCTTAAGACTGCATGAAGCATATTGATAGATAGGCCTGACGCGGGAGCCAGCTCATGAAAGGTAGAAATCAGAGAAGCCAAACTAGGGGCTTCGGCCATGGTTAGGAGCAGTCTGAAAAAGTGGTCTGATTGGGACACACGGGGTTTTAAAGCGGCTGATACAACAGCCATCAGGGGAATGGAGTCTTCTTTTTGAGAGAAAGAACGTAAAAGGCTTCTCACTCAACGGCGGGCATCTCCATCTACGGCGTCCAACAACGTGAGACTTTGTTGGGCATGAGATATTGATAAAGAATTACTGAGTGCAATAGATGTCCTCATTTGTACTTCGGCGAGAGCATTGAGAACCTGATTGGCGATCTCTTGGGAGGGGATACTTGATCCTTTTCCCAGGTCGGAGGAAGTACAAGAAGATGCAATCTGCACATCTTGGGTGGCTTGAAGAAAGCTTCCCAAAATAGAGTGGATGCTTCTCCCAAAATTAAAAAAGTGACCAATCAAACAAACAACACAACTGATTGTACATTCATCTGGTAGAGGGTAACCACTGCGGCACCTAATTCGAAAATCAAGGCGGAAGTGGCTGGAAGTAATGGTTGGTAAATTATGTCATGAAAATGGCAGAAGAAGTTTAGACTGGCCTGCCAATTGGGATGTGTGAACACCTAAAAAGCAAGCCAGAATTCCAGAGGCATTGCCAACTGTACAACTTGATATGGAGCTGGGAAATGTGATACCATGAAGTGGTGGTGTAACAACAGGGTAAGGAGTATCCCAACGACAAACCACACTGAACCCATTCCTAACTCAGTGGTTCTAACTGCATGAGGGTGGATTACTGGGATAGTCTCAACGAGGTTCTTGGCATGTGAGGCCATCTCATCAGGGGTAGCAAGGAGATGGATTCTTTCTTTCCATTGTTGTACATAGGGCCATAAGATCCCCATGTATTGTTGTCAGAAATTCATAAGAGCGGGGTTGTAAAACCAAAAGTGTCAAACTCACTGGGCCCAATCGGCGATAGAGGGAGCTATGGTGACCATAAAGAATTGGTAAAGCCCACCTGGAGTGTGGGGCGATGGAATACCTTGGAAATACCATCTGGGATGCGGTCTGAACAGCAAAATAAAGAAAATTTGATTTTTTGACAAAAATTTATTTGGAAAGGAAAGTAAGAAAATTGACCAACAAATTTTCTCAGTGGCATGCAACTGATTAAATAGTGGTCAATTGGGTAGTGACAGGATGGGGTCAGGACCCACAAATTTGACCTAACTGGTAAATTTTTCAGGATTGGGGGGTTTATTCTTTGGGAACTGACATCAAAAAATTTGGCAGCAGGCTGAGTCTCTGTCAGTTTGACCTCAAATGTCCAAACCAGGGCTCAACTATGTTTCTGATGATTAGAATGAAAGCATTTGGCCCAATGGGCGATGGGAATCCCCCAAGGCCATCCCATATAGGGATGGGTCTATTTGGTTGGGAATGGGTTTGGGATGGCTAACCCACCCGCGCTCGGTCATTTAACCATTTGTTTGGTCAACAGCAACACATTGGGCACAACACCCAATTTACTATATGAGGGCTTTGAACCCTTGTCGATGGCAACTGATATTAATTCAACTGGTTTAGTGATTGAATTGGAACTGTCAGCCAATCCAGCCAATATTGCATTCTTCATGCTTCCACAGCCATTCAAATTTTGGGCATCAGCCAGATTGCTTGCCAAATTAGATCCGACAATTTCAATTTAGTAATATTGGCACAGATTTCGCTAATCCCCTGCAACAGTTCTGCCGAGGTAAGTGTGGGTATTGGGTTTGGTATCCAAAGCGGACGAGCTGTTACCCATTGCTCATCTACTATGTGAGCAAGATCGCCCTGAGTGATGAGATGTACCACCATCCTCTTTGGTGTCTTTTTATTTGGGAATGGGAATATGACCTGATCAAGAGCCAAAGGACGTTCCCTGAGACTTACACCTGTTTTCTAGATTGAGGAGAAATCTAGTGGAATACTTCTGTTAAAATTGGGAATATTTGCCGCTTTGGTGAGTACCAAATGTTATAATCATGGGTTCTTCATTAATTGATAGCTCCCAAAGATTAACTGCACAGATTCAAAATGTGCACGATTTGGATTGCTTGATAGTAATTGATATATTATTGATAATAGTATGACGACTATCACCTATAGTTTAATATATAAACTTGGTATGGTACAACGCTATACCTGTGATAATCCATGAGATATTGGTGATTTCAACTATAAGGACTTTTTCCCTGTTCCATATGTAGCAATTAAGATTTGTTGTGCTCGCTGGTGCTTATACCACTTGAATACACAAAAGTTTTAATAAAAGTTAAAAATAAACACTAATAAAAATTTGGGTTTTATGAGTTTTATTAGCAGTGCGAGGTAAGAAAAGAAAACAATCCCCTTGATATCCAAATGATCTGTATTTAACTGTATCAAAGGTTGGAGTAAATACAATAGTAAGTTTGGTATGGCTTATCACCATCCAAATTAGGAAATATGAAAAAGCAGCCTATTGAAGCTCATAATACTCACTTTGCCTTGGCTGTATAATGGATGAGGAAATAAGAGCTTGCATTATGTACCCATGCGGTAACACTTAATGAGCTTTATCCAATCCCCATCAAAGGAAAATTATTTTACCTTGAGTGACCCCTGCCACCCCTATAAAAGGTAGGGTCCTCACTTAGGTGCATTAAGGGACCAGGTTGTGGCTAGGGAATATTATTCAATGGAGGCCCCAGGGTCCACAGTGTGTTCAGAGTGATCTGAATGCTCGATTTTATGGTTGCTGACAAAGTATTATTCAAAATTGTGTTACCCTGATTTGCTAGGTTCCACTGAAAATTGACAGGGGCTTTTGGTCAATTATTTTGTTATTACTAATGAAATCGCTTTTAGGTGCATTACAAACTTGTAAATGCCTGAATCTCCACTTTTTGCTGATTTTGACCCAATACATTCTTTCTTTGCAGCTGAGAGGGCAAATGTCTGACATCACCCTCCTCAAGGATGTTGGTGGGAGAATAGGGCCATAGGAAATGGCCATGTACGCGAATAATGGTAATACCTGTAGCTAAAATTTTGATAAAGTACTTAATTCCTCTTTTTTAAGGATGTTTAAGGAACCCTCCTAAATTGATCCAAGCTCACCACTTCTAGGAGTGATGTAGCTATAGTAGTTGTGATTTCTGCCCATATTCCCAGCCTGCTAGATTAATAGGAATTGCTAGGGGATAATTTCCTAATGCGAGGTGAATTTGGAAATCAGTTGACCCTGATTTTGGAGTAGCTATGATCAGGGGATTTTAGGGTGTTAGCCTGACCAACCCATCATGAATTAATATGGACAAATGCTTAAGATCTTGTCAGGAAGAGTTGTCAATGAAATAGGGGCATCTGATAGTGATTAACTATTAGGTGTACCAAATTGGAATCAGTCAGGTTTCATCACAAACTGATTGGGAATGTAAAAAGTAAGTTGTGGTGAGTGATGCTGCCTGCAACTAGAAAATCAATCAGTAAATTTGTGACCTGCCTTAATGAGTAACAAGTCCCATTACCTAAGCAGGTCGCTAGCCAAATATGGTTGGTTCACTTGGATCGAGAGGAAAACGTTAGGGACACATTTTATGGCTCTTTCTATTTTAGGTCTTGAGGATGGCCAATGACAGAATCCTAACCAGGATGGGGAAGACTATTGTTGCTGAGACGAGGATGGGTGATTCCTTGGCAACAGCTTCTGTTTCATTGAAGAGGTGTCAACCAAGGGTTAGATGACCAAATCCCCACTAAAAATTCCCTAGAATTCACTTATAATAAAAAGTTTTATATAGTTCTATAGTTTAGAATTCTTTGGTTCTAATCTGGTATATAGTTTAAGTAGTAAACTTTATCAGCTTTCAATTGTTCTATTTTTTCTCAAGGATATTATTGCTGTGTGCGATAATTGGGAGTCTTTTTAAGGAAAAAAGTAAGGATTTGAGTGGGGATTCAGAGAAGAAGCAGAAATAAATCAGGGATTGCTGCCAACTGTGTGTTGAACTAGAGAAACTGTCACCAAGGAATCTCAGAGAAGATTGGGTTGTACAGTATGAGGGAATGAATCCCTATTTTGAGACACTCAAGTATCTCAAGCACAAATACTGGACGAGCATTGGGCCATAATCTAGTAATTCCATTCAACTATGGATAATAGTCATCATACTATTACCAACCAATTATATCAATAACAATACAACGCGGACAAATTTCACAAGAATCAACCTATGAGAGTAATAAGTTTATAGGGGTTATTGGCCGATAATAACTAGACCCATAATTTTTTACAGTAATATAATTATATCAGATACTTGGAATGTAGGCAGGGGGCTCAGAGCTCATTGGCAGCCTGCCCATCTTTAGTCACCGTTTTTTCTAAATTAGTCATAGTCTCAGATTAGAGTGAAATGATTCGCTGATCCAATCTTTGCATGACTTTCTCAGGTTCCTCAATTATAGAGGAAAATACGTATTTTAATAAGAGGGCAGGATTTCATCTTTCTGCCCATATAAGACATGAAAGGGGGACATTTTCAAGATCTGGTGGTAGCTAATCTGGTATGCTATAAGAGCTCTGGGTAAAAATTGATCCCAGTGAAAAGGATCAGAGGAGGCCATTTTTTGTAGACTGGAAACCAAGGTTCCATTGGCTCTTTCCACGGATCCATTTGTGAAGGGATTATATGGAGCTGAGAACAGTTGCTGGGCTCCCATAGATGTGTCCAGGATTTTGACTTCACTGGAGGTGAAGTTCTTACCATTATTGAAGAGTAGTACTTAGGGAAAGCCGTAAATAGTGAAGATGCTTTAATAAAAAGGTGGCTGTGACAATTGGCCGCTTGAGCAGGAAGAGTCACAGCTTCCATCCACTTCGTGAAATGGTCAATAGCTAGTAAAATAAATTTTTTTTCTGGTAGTATCCTGAGGAAGAGGACCTAATACATCCAAACTGATGGTGTGGAACGATTGTTGAGTGTAGTTGGTTGAAATTGGTTTCTAGACTTAAAAACTGGATTGCTTCTTACACGTAAGGCAAGCTTCCAAGAAGTCAATGATAGAATCCAGCATACCATCCCAATAGTACCGATCCTTAATCCACTCTTAATTTTTCTTTTCCCCTCCATGACCTAGGGTTTAGTGAGCTTCTAGGATAGCAGGTACGCATTCTGAGGGCTAAAAGTAAGGGAACCATTTTGCCCCCACCTGCTTATAAAACTTACCATCCTACACTTTTGTATTATGGGAGCGCTGGGATAACATCTTCTGAACAGGCTCATCCTCATCCTCCCATTCATTTGGGGTCATTAATATGTCATGTAACCTTTCCGCCTCACTGTTATCTAATTGAAGAACTTTCAGCCAAGTCAACCCATCAACCTTCAAGTGACGGGTCCTATCATGGTGTTCAATTTTCATATTGTAGTGCTGGAGCTTTAGAGCCCAGCGAGTTAAAAGGCAGTAGGTTCTTCATATTCTGTAACCACTTTAACGAAGCGTGGTCCATAACTACAGTGAATGTGGTCCCATATAGGAAAGGGCAATAGTGTTTTCAGCTAATTTATTCAAGGTACGCCAACCAGGGGATGGACAGTACCGATCACAACACTAAAAACGGCAAAAAACTACTAACCAGGTGGGAAGCAGAAACTGCTTAACCCACCATGGCAGAGGGTGAGGAGGGGTCGGGGGGTTGGTTTTCAGAAAGACCCACCTTGATCAAGGGGTGTTGGTTACAGTACCGGATCAGAGCAGAGAGCCAGGGCGTTGGGGCACCCCCCCCCCCCCCCCCCCCCCCCCCCCCCCCCCCCCCCCCCCCCCCCACACCCAACCCCACACACACACACACACACACACACACACACACACAGGGTCGGGGGGTTGGTTTTCATAGTGGGGGCTGAGGTCAGCGTAGTAGGAGTTTTCCACTTCTGCATCAAGATAATGATGGGAAAGTGTTTCAACAAAAGCTGCGAGGAGAACTTCAGCTTCTTTGCGGGCTTCAGGAAGTTGGGTGAAAAGGGAGATACTGTGGCGGGTGATTTTGGCTGAGGGGTTGAATGAAGCAAGCGTTGCGACATTTATAACAGAGATTTCAGCATCATCAAATAGTTTTGAGATGTCACTGCAGGGAGATTCAGGGAAGTCGGGGGGAAGAAGATGGTGGGCAGGCCATGCTGGAGCTGAGCCACTGACTGGGCCACCGCGGTGCGTAGTTTTGGGCAATGAGGAGAGGCCAACGCAGCTAAGGCGAGCTGGTGGTCACTTTGGAAGGGGGCTGTATTGGGTAGAGGAGCAAAATGGCGAGGGGTAGGGGTTAATAGTGTTTACAGCTAACAAACAGCAAGGCACTCCTTTTTTGTTACTCTGTAGTTGCATTTCGCTTTTAAAAGCATCTTAATGTATAAAAGATAATGGACGTCTAACACCATTTTTATCCAATTGGGCTAAGATGGCCCCATATGTGTAGTATGAGGCGTCAGAAAATAAGATAAACGGTTTATTATAATCTGGGTGCTGTAGGATAGGACGTTGTTGTAGCAGTTGCTTTAGTGTCTCAAAAGGGAACTTTTGTTTAGCACCCCTTTAAAAGGGGTATTGTTGGTTAATAGCTGGACAAGAGGATCGCTGAGTTGGAGAAACTAAGGATTAATTGATCTTAATACCTCATCATCACTAGAAATGCCTGAATATCATGCAGCTTTTATGGGGTGGCATTTTTGAGATGTCTTCGACCTTGTCCTGCAAGGGTTAAATCCCTCTTGGAAAATGGAATGGCTAAAGAGATCCAATAGCCTTTATAAGAAAGTATACTTTGAGGGATTTAGCTTAATATTAAACTTATGTAACCGTTAACATCCTTTAATTAATCAAGATGATCTATAAAGGCTTTTGAAAACACCTGATGTCATCAAGATATAAGATGGCACAGGTTAGCTTTAGGTCCCACAAAATATGTTCCATTTTCCGCTGAAAAGATGCAGGCATGTTACACAACATTTGCAGTAATTGGTTTGTTGGAAGAGACTCTCACTAAAAATGAGAGCACATTTCTCCTGACCTTCAGGGGAAAGGTCCATTTGCCAACAGCCGCTAGCCAAGTCCATGGCAGGGAAGAAGTTAGAGCCAGAGAGTTGGGCCTGGGCGTCATCAATTCGGGGGATAGGACAACGATCCTTCATCATAAGTTTATTTAACTAGCGGTAGTCCATAACTATCCAATGACCTCCGTTTTTTAATTAGCAAGAGGGGGAAGACCAAAGGCTTTGTGAAGGAATGAGTAGCCCTGAGTCTAATAACTGCTGGAGCTCCTTCCTCATTTGCTGTTCCTCCACCTTTAACTTGCGATAAGGTTAAGAACTAATATGGTGGGAATCACCCAAAACAATTGTGTGGCACCAGCCCTTCATGTGGCCATAGTCAGTTTCTGAGTTGGATAATATGTCACTATTATGTCTAGAATGGTATGAGCTTTTTCCAATTCTTCTAAGTCAGTTTATCTGAATTATGAACGTGGGCAAGGTACACACCATGTTATCCATTGGAAAGCCTAAATACGCCATAGAGCCAACGGAGTGGATATGTACAATGTCCTCTACTGGGAGTAAGAAGCCTCTGACAATCTCCTGGTGTTTCCATATGATCATGTCCTTGCTGGTGAGGTTTCCCAGTAGAATGGTAATTGGCCTCTGGTAGTCTGGGTCTAGTATCCCAGGCAATACATGAGGCTCAAGGGGCTAAAGCCTTCTATACTTATGAGGTGCAACAAGCGATGGTGTGGGATTTGGAGCGTGTTTTTGTTTCAACCACTCATTGTTCACCAAGCTTAATCAAGACCTCATCTGCAGCATGGAAAGGGATACCATCCCCAGCATCCACTGAATTGTCAATTTTCATTGCGGTGCGCCCAGAAGTGGTATAAGGTAAAGTTATAGCTGAAAAGGGGTATCTGACTAGGCAAGGGTATTATGCTTGCTGGGTTCTTTATTGGATAAGATTAAAGGGACTCCATGGTTGATCAACGAAAGGAAAACTTTTTTCATGTTGATTATTCCCTCATACTAAATCATAAATTGGGTGCCAATGAGAATATCATAGGCGTTGTTGTCCAAAGCCACCACAAGGGCTTTTAAGATAAGCTTCCTAATTCAAATGGGAAGTGAAGAGTATGCTCTGATAGCACGGGTATTATTTGGGCCTGCAGTTCCAAATTCTTACGTGTACTCCAAGTCAGGAGCTAACTTTATCTTCTTGATAAGCTTAGTGGAGATCACGTTAATTGTAAAGCCAGTGTCCAGGATGGCCATTATTTGGACTTTTTGAATGAATACTTCAACCTTAGTGAGTTTTCCTCTAAAGTTAGGTGACAAGGCTAAGACTTCTTTGAGCTGGAAGGTGGAGGTTAGTTTTTGAGCAGTCTCAGGGTATTTATCCATGTTGGACCTCATGGTATGAACCCGCTGAAGAGGTTGAATCAAGCTAGCTAAGAATTGATTGCCATCGCTGGCAGTGTAAATAACTTTGGGACACCCTAAAAATTGGTTAAGGTAAGTTTCCTCAAGTATGCTATTCTCATCTACTCTTTCAGCGTTCAAATGATCAGGAACCTCTACTACTGTGGGGGCTCCCAATATATAGTAACCAACGTCATCATAACCCCCCTCAGAATTGTCCTCAAGGGTATTCTCAACAACTGGTAAGGCTGCGATGGAGGTAGGGGTGACTGCCACAGGAGATTGAATAGCCTTAGGGTGTGCATTTACCAGATTGGCTGGAGGGTAAGGCACCCTGGTTTTAGTGAGCTTGTGCAGGAGTATGATACTTACTACCTTACAAATCTATAATTCATAAGAAGGAGTGATAACCTTTTAAGCACACAGAGGAAGCAGGTTTCGCAGGGAGGATAGGCACAGGTGGGCTCCCTCCCAACTGTTCAACAGGCGGTAGCTCCTCAATGGTTAGAGCTGAAGGTTTCACCTCAGCTTCATTTTTTGTGGCACATAATTGAAATTCGGTTACATTTATAAAGTCTCTTTAATGTCATGGATGGATTTAAGTTAGCTTCTACTGCGATAATATGCCTAGCTAGAAAGGGCAGAAATGCTAACCCAGTTAATAAGGCAGTGATAACATCATCAAGAGTAAGCATGCTGAGGGTACAACCTTTGCACAGCGAGGTAAAATCGTTCAGCAAAGGCAATGAGAGATTTACCTTCATACATGTTAAGGCGCATTAAGGCCTGTTTTTCCCTGTGTAGACTATGCTTTGATCCAAATTCAGCCAAAAGAGCCTCCTTCACCTCTGCCCATGTGTGCAAATGGTCCAGGTAGGGAACTATAAACTCTTGCGCTAAACGACTTAAACAAGGAAGGATGCGTTGAACTTTTTTGTCCGTTGCCCTATACATGACAGCTTCATAGACGTACAAAAAAGTAGCAATGCTCCCTTTGCCAGGGATGTACTTGTCTTTAGGACATGGTTTTAGTAATCGCTGCTCAAGTTCTTTAAGACGGGATCAAGCGATTGTTAGTTGCTTTTCCAGGTCAACTAAACGTAATTCAAATTGTAAAGAAAAGAGGGAGGGTTACTCACGTTTAAAGCTAACATTTGTGACGATTTTCAGTGTAGAGATGTCCCCTGTAGTGAGCACCAATTTGTAAAAATCCATCTTTATTGTGCTCAATGTTGCTTATGCTGCTAGATCTCACAAAAGTTTTATAAAATTTGAAAAATAATCACTAATAAAATCTTGGGTTTTTATGGGTTTTTATTAGCAGTGCAGGGTAAGAAAGGGAAAACGAGCCCCTTGATATCCAAAACAATCTATATCTAACTGTATTGAAGGTCAGAGGGAATTTAATAGTAAGTTTGGTAGGGCTTGTTACCATCCAAATTAGGAAATATGAAAAAGCCGCCTATTGAATCTCAGAATACTCACTTCACTTTGGCTGTACAATGGAGGGGGAAATAAAGGCTGGCTTACATACCCATGAAGTAACGCTTTAATGAGCTTCAGCTAATCCTCATTAAAGGAAACTATTTTACCTTGAGTGACCCCTACCACAACTATAAAAGGGAGGGTCCCCACGTACGTGCATGAAAGGACCTGGTTGTGTCTGAAGGAGTACCATTTGATGGACACCCCCAGAATCAACAGCATGGTCAGAGTGATCTGACTGCTCGATTTTATGGTTGGTGCCTGAGTATTATTAAAAACCGTGTTACCCTGATTTGTGGGGTTCCACCAAGAATTGACCAGGGTCTTTTGATCTATTATTTTGTATATCTATTAAAATCATTTTTAGTGCATCACAAACTTGTAAATGGCTGGCGTTTCCCCATTTTAACTGATCTTGACTCAGGACATTCTTTCTTTGCAGCTGAGAGGTCAAATTTCTGACACCATCTAACTTGATCTACTCTCAAATTCAGATGTTTCTGGTCTTTCTTCTCATCAAACTGAGTCTGTGGAGGTTCCAGTCAGAGGTCTGCTTCTCTTTTAATGATTCTTACTCCTTACTCTTCATATGAGAAAATAATCCACTATAATTATATACCACAACAATAATCTAAAGATGAATAGAATTTATGTCCTAATAGAAGAACCATTCCTTTCAAATAGGATTGTATTATTTTATATTGATGTGAATTGTTAGTAATTTATAGAAGGAATTTGGCCCCCAACCCTTAGTTGTTGCTCAGCCATGAAATGACAGCCGTTGCTGTTAAACTTCTCTATGGCGTCTCATCAAAGATGGTCTTCTCCATTGGGTTAGGATTCCCACGTTGGAAATCCTCGAAAACAAAAAACAGAAAGAGCCAGAAAACGTGTCCCTAACGTTTCCATTTCTATCACAGCAAAACAATCATATTTGGCTAACGACCTGCTTAGTTATTGGGACTCTTTACCCATTGTGGCAGGTCGTAACCAACTGAGTTAAGTTTTAATTGCAGGTGGCATCACTCGCCTTGCAACTGCTACTTAAATTCCCAATCAGTTGGTGATGAATACCTGACTAATCTAATTGGTACACCTGATAGTTAATTAATGATCAACTATCAGATGCCCCCAAATTGTCAGCAACTCTGTCCAATGAGATCTTTAGCATTCAACATGATTGCTTCCAATGGACACAAACTTGGCTAAATACCCTAAAATCCCTGAACATTTTTTTAGTACTAGATGGTCCCAACTCAAGGGGAAAATCCCTGAACATTATTATCCCAAAATTGGGTCAAAAAATACAATTCACTTGCCAAAGGGGTTTATTCCCTTAGCGATCCAACAGAGAATCTAGAAAGCTGGATAGGTGGGGAAAATCCCATCACATCTACCCTCTTGCCTAGATTCCAGCGAGAACAGGATTGAGGCAGAAGAATACCGCTTCAACACAGGTCAGCTATTTCTTGGTTTCTAGTGGATCACAGCTGTTAACTTTTTGGTGATATGGGTAAATCCACAAAGCTGGTTTGCACAGGTTATTAACTAATGAATATCAGAATTGGACAATATGCAGATCGCTGAATCTATTAATAAAACTAATATAAAGATATGGAGCAATCACCCTAATTGACACTTTTTATCATGATAATTACGCAGAACCTATCTGCAGACTGCTAAGATATCCTCCCTCTCTCATTCTTCCACTTAACTTTTATCTTGGTATTCTAGGTAAGTTCCACCTTTTTGCTTGGTAATCTCATTTTCATTCCATTTTTGGAGCTTTCACTTATCTTAAGGTTTTGACAAATTCCCTCAATCTGCAAAACAATCAATACTATGATCGTTTTGCTTCACATCATTATAAATCCTGCTCAATCTCAAGGCTCGCCTTGACTCTAATTTATGATCCACCAGAATGTATATCTCATCGTCCAGTCATATCATTTTTTTGAAATTACCCCCTTTGACTGGACAATAAGCTTTTATTGTTTTTTTAAAAGAAGAATATCCGTGTTAACTTTTCTGATAATCTGACCACCCACGGGTTCCTTAAAGGTATAGGCATCAATACCAGTCTTCTTAGTAATGTCAAACAGCCTGATATAAATGTTAGCAAGCTTATTTTGCATCCAGATTCATTTTGTTTATGGAACAAGATACGATCTCCTACAGTGAACTGCAGGAGTCCGCTATGTCTATTCTGGTCAATCACCTGATCACGGATCTTCTTAACCAAGCTGATAGAATATGCTTCCATCAGTAGTTTGATCAGTATCACTATTTAATTGGTCAAATAATGCTGCAGTTCCACGCCCCAGTATCCTCCACACAAGAGTACAGAAGGTCAGGTAAAGCTAGATGTCTACCATAGAGTAGTTGAAAAGGACTCCTGCCAGTGGATGATTGGTTTCTGATAATATATGCAAAGACAGCTGTGGGTAGGATGGTACTCCATTCAGAGGGTAAATCTTTCACAAGCTTGCAGAGTATGTTTACCAAAGTTCTGTTAAACTGTTCCACCATTCTATTGGATTCTGGATGGTAGGGTGTATTCAAGAACCCACATAATTGCCATCAGATTGTTCAACTTGGGCAGGATATGTGAGCGAAACTAATTCCATTTTTTATCAATATTAACTAGGGACATCCAAGCCGCTGTATGACACACTCCATAAAAAACTTGGCGGTAGTGACCACCCCCAAATTATTAATCACCTTGGCTACCACCCATCTCATCTGATGATCAAAAACTACTATTATTTACGTAACCTAGTTTGCATTAGTTGGAGTTTTTCTTTCCCATAACAATCACTTTAGTTACTACAATTCAATTCAAATAGCAATATTGATAATCACACAGGAGAGATGGGGATTTTAATATAAAACCTAATACAACCTGAGCAAGCGTCGCATCAAGAGGTGCGCAAAATGGTGCACCCAAGGGCAAGAAATGCCCTGGAGGGGGATCAGGAACCCAAGCCGCCAAGAAACCACAAAATCAGACAAATACAGTTTTATGGTATTTACTGTAAAACAAGACCAATACATGTACATCCAGTGTAACCAACCCCTTTCAAAGGTGGAACATGGGCTCCAACTCTTCCTTGGGGATGAGTCCCTGACCCCGTGGGAGAAAACATGCGAGGCACAGCCCTCCCTTTCCCCCATGCAGTATATGTTACCACCAACAACATGGGCCGCAGCTGGATCAATATTGGTTCTGAAACAGCTGAAGAAGCAGATGCCGCAGTAAAAGTCTGAGTCAAAATTGCCCTTCCCGAGGGCAAAAAAATAGTGCACACCGCGCGCACCAGATGGAACAAAGTGAAAACTTTGTTCATCTCCTTCGACTTGCTCTCTACCAACCTTCCTTGTAAGGTAATTGAGTGGGAGCTCCGCAAAGTGCTCATAGCCTATGGAAAAATTATGCAACTTGAATTACAATGATTTCACCTGATGCCAACCCTGTGCACAGGCAAAGCTATTGACGTGATCAACCCATTCCCCAAAAAGTGGAAGATGACTTATCAAGAATCCCCTGCACAGCAGAGTTTCACTTTGCAGATGGGGGACAGTCATCCGCATTCTGAGTTACACCAGAATGCGCACTGCCTATATGCAACCACTGCAGTTCATTGGGACACAAGGAACACGCATGCCCCATGAAGGAGGGCTTAATGGAAGCAGACTACCTTGAGGAAGCCATGGATGAAAGTAACAAAAACTTCGCCAGAATGACCAATGGCCACCACCCATTATGCTGGGGTGAAGATGGACTTTACTCCATCATGGACCCAGTTACACATAAACAACGCAAAGCAGCACAAAAAGCCCACAAGTGAGCCTCGGCTGAGGCAGGAGTGCATGCAGAATCATCCATTGACCCCGGACAAATTCAAGAGGACATTTCAGATATACACCAAGCCAAACAATCAGAACAATATGCCCAGGTTGAAAATTTTCACAGCAACTCGACTGAGTCACCAGGTGACATCAATCATGCAAATTTGAGGAACAATTCAGCTGCAATATGGGCAAAAATGCGGTGCACAATTCTCCAAATGCAAAAAAAAATTTAAAAATCCCAAA
>JAKSZP010004657.1:0-38871 GCA_022478985.1 Massospora cicadina
ATGCAGAGCTTATTAAAATAGTAAACACTTTGCATCATCTCTCTGCCACGTTCAGTGCTCTCAATGTGGAGAGGAAGGCCTTGCTACCGCCACGGCATACTCCTTAGGATATGGACAGCAACTACCCAGTTATAAGCCGTTGGGGAATATTCATCCAACTTATATGTTGGCAGATCATTTTCACCCTCCGTACACTCAGCTGCCCCAACCTCTGCCTAACTTCAATACTTTGGCTAACTTTTGACATGGACCTTCCATTGCAAACTATAGAATTGAGCCCTTTATTACTGCTTGCTTCTTGTGTGGATGTAAAGGGCATTATGCGGTTAATTGCCTAGGCAATCAGCAGGTGTATGTGGTGCCATCTGGTATGATCAAGCAGGGAAAATCTTGAGCAGAGTAGAGATGGGAATTACCTCCACTAATTTAAATTTAATTTTCCCTAACAATTCCCAAGAGTCTCTTTGCGTAGGACTTGGACACCAGCCCGATAACTTGTTATACCAACAGCTTCTGGCGATTATTCATCCATCATTCAAGAAAGCAATTATTCCCCTTCAAGCTCTAAAATTACACCATGATGTGCAGAAGCTAATTTATTCGAGGTACGCTGACCAGGGGACAGACAGTACCAATCACAACACTCAAAACAACAAAATAAAACTACTAACCAGGTGGGAAGCGGAAACCGCTAACCCACCATGGCAGAGGGTGAGGAGGGGTTGGGGGTTGGTTTTCAGAAAGACCCGCCTTAATCATGGGATGTTGTTTACAGTACCAGATAAGAGCAGAGAGCCAGGGCGTTGGGGCATCTGCATAGTGGGGGTGGAGGTCAGCGTAGTAAGAGTTTTCCACTTCCTAATCAAGATAATGATGGGAAAGTGATTCAACAAAAGCTGTGAGGAGAATTTCTGCTTCTTTGTGGGCTTCAGGAAGTTGGGTGAAAAGGGAGATACTGTGGCGGGTGATTTTGGCTGAGGGGTTGAATGAAGCAATTGTTGCAACATTCATAACAGCAACTTCAGCATCATTGAATAGCTTTGAGATGTCATTGCAGGGAGATTCAGGGAATTTAGAGGAAAAAGAGGGTGGGAAGGCCATGCTGGAGCTGAGCCACTGACTGGGCTACCGCGGTGCATAGTTTTGGGCACTGAGGAGAGGCCACCGCAGCTAAGGCGAGCTGGTGGTCACTTTGGAAGGGGGCTGTATTGGGCATAGGAGCAAAATGGCGAGGGGTAGGGGTTTCATCGAAGTTGGGAAGGAAAAATTATGCCTGACCATAATTGAATTGGCAGAGAGGTTGACCTGTATGTTTACTAATGAGGACATTACCTGATTCATCAGTCTCAGCCAATAGATCCCATGGATTTTGGTTCACTGGAATAGTGGCATTCAAATTTGGGTGGGTGGGATTGGGCGAATGGGCGGCTGCTTGGGTGCCAATGGTGGTCCAAGCATTGCTCTGATTGGCTGGGGTGGATTTAGGTGGTAGAGTGATGCTGGAGGTTTTGGGGGGCTGATTTTCCATGTGGGCCTACTGAACGAGATTGGAGGGTGGGAGGGGCAGCAAAGCGCCCTATACTGAGCCTCCAGAGGGGGGCTCAGAAGCCGCAGCAGCGGACTTGGCCTGAGGGCACACTTTTTTTGCATGGTCGAGGCCAAAGCAGAGGGAACAAATCTGCCTACCATTATCGACCTGAGCCCAAAAGAAATGATCAGGCGCTGCAGCCACACTAGTGCGGGGTGGGATTTGTTGGGCTATGGTAGGGTGGTGTGGTATGATGGTGGCTGTTGCATGAGGAGCAGCAAGGCGCTCTGCACCAGATGGAATGGCAAAGATGAGGTTGGGCTGAGTGCCATAAGCCATGAGCTCTGCGACCAACTGGTCATACAAAACCTGGGGTGGAAGGTGGGATGGGAGATTTGCAAAGGATACCACGAGCGTGGTGTCTGAAGGGAGGCGAGTACGGGTTGTGGGAATGGGGGTTTTTTTATACTTTAGAGGAGTTTGTGCTGCCGCTTCAGCATCCTCCTCAGATTGGAACCCAACGTTAAAGTAGCCCTTAAAAGGGCGGAAGTCTATAAAGCCAGCTGGCGCAAAGGCCGCAGTGGCTAGGTCAATAAGTGCCTTATTGGCATATGGGAACAAACGCCCATAGTCCACTCTGAGGCAATAGTGAATGGTGGAGCGAGGGAGGGCGAGAGGATGGGGGCGAGAAGGGTGGACGCGCGCCAGGTGGAGCGCTAAGTCCCGTGGGGGGACAAAATGGCTGGAAGTAGTGGGCGGGCTGTTTGAGCCCGTCTGAACGCGCTTGCCCGCAGGGCGGAAAATGCTAGGCGGGGGTGCACTGCTGCCCCACACTGGGGTGGCAGGCGGCGGAGCCAAGGACATCAAAGAATGGGTTTGGGCAGACGGCTGTGGATAAATAAAACTTAAATTTAAAATTGCTCAAAGTGACTTTGAGTGGTAAAAGAAAGTTATGATGTGAAGAAGCTGTATGCATAGAAAATATTGGAACAAAATGGCATCAGTAATGCTGGACCCTCAAAGGACGTCGCCTCCCTAATGGGGTTTAACGTAGCCATTCCAGTCAAAAAAATCGCTTGGGAGATCCTCATGTTGGTATAGGTATATTCTCTTTCCTTGGTAACAAAAAGCCCTTGGACATTCACTTAATAAACACCAATGTTTCTTATTTGGAGTGTACCTACTGCGATATCTTTTTAAGAAGACAAGAATTTGAGCTATTATAGATACTTGTTCCAGTTAATGTAATTTCTATCAAGCTCGTGGCTAAGCTGCCGCTGAAGCTGGATGTGGATCACAGAGTAGTGTATGGGACCGCAGGGGCACACAGCAATGTGTCTGAAGGAGCTTACAGCGCGTTGCCTTTGCAATATGGTTAGTTTAGGGCTTCTGCTCCAGCAGTTGTTCTGCCAAATAATAACTTTAGTATGTTGATTGGTGCTGCATTCATGAGGTGCTTTAGATCCATGGTCAATATGGTAGAAGAAACCATTAGTATCTTGGGTTAATAGATCCCTATTTACTTTACTTTTACGGAATTCAACAGATCCATTCCGCTCCAGTCATATCAATTTAGTATATAGTGCTGGGATGATTCCTGTCTGATATTGGCAAATGAATTGGAGGACCAGAGCCCTCCTCAACTAGATCTATGAGTATAAAGGTAATCCGCTATGGGCTGCAAGCGCTTTGAGCATACCTTATGGGCATCAAGTCATACTAGAGACAGAGCTTGAGATTGACATCCCAGAAGGTTTATATGTAGAAATTATGGGGCCATACCAGAAATCATGGCTTGAGCCCTATATGGCTCTGGGGCTACTGTTACCAGTAAATGGGGTAGTGAAGGTATTGCTAGTGAACTTACAGAAGGAGTTAATGGCAATCCAAAGGCAAAAAATGGTGGCTAATCTCAATTGGCCCCTAACGATGAGGTTCACCATGTTCATGATTTCAGATCATGGGAGGACATTGGCCTACTGGCAAAATTATTATTCAGCGTAATGGCAGTGGTTCTGCAGGAAGCTCCAACTGGATTGTCAGAGAAACAGAAAGATAGTGTGATAGCTTTATTTGACAAATACCAAGATATTTTGCATCTGAAAATTATGATTTGGGGTGCGCCCAAGGGGTGGTGCATCAGGTAGATATGGGTCACCACCCTCCTGTTTGATCGCGGCCTATTCAGAACTCAAAGGTGGTGGAAGAGGTTGGCTCTGATGAGATAGATAAATTGATCAAAAACAAGGGATGTTAGAGCTGTCTAAGAGTCCATGGGCATCACTGGTTCTTATTATTAAGAAAAAAGATGGCACAAACTGGGTGGTCATTGACTATTGAAAGCTCAATAGCATAATGAAGAAAGACTTCTGCCCACTTATGTGGATTTTTGATGCGTTAAATCAACTTGGAGGGCTAATTATTTTTCTGCCATGGATTTGATATTAGGGTACTGGAAGATCAAATTGCTATCAGCGGAATGTGTGAAATATGCTATAATCAATTCAAAGGATTATTCCAGCCTACACATTTGCCACAGGGTTTGTGCAATGCCCCAGCTACGTTCCAGCGTGCTATGGATATAATCTTGGGTAATCTGAAGCTGTCTTGCATTTTAGTTTACCTCAATAATTATACATGTTCTCATTAATGTTTACAGAGCATCTTAACCATCTGGAACAAGTGTTCCACTGACTTACTGACATTAATATCAAGATTAAGCCTTAAAAGTGTCACTTTTTTAAAGAGCAACTAGAATACCTTGGGTTCATAGTGGTTTAAAAGAGCTTAAACTGCAGCTGGCAAAGGTGGAAGCGATAAGCAAGATGACCCAGCCAGTTAATAAACGTGACATTCAAGTGTTTGTGGGGATGGTCAGTTAATACAGGAAGTTCATTCCTAATTTCAGTTGTATTGGGGCACCACTCTTTGAGTTGTTAAAGAAAAATGCCACTTTTGACTGGAAGGAATGATGCCAAAACGCTTTTGATGTATTATAAACTGCATTGGCGAGTACACCAATATTACAAAACCCAACTTCAAAAGCAATTCATAGTACAAATAGATGCATCACTTTCCACCATAGGGGCAGTATTATCTCAGAAGAATGATGTTGGCGTAGAGCACTCTGTCACATTTTGTAGCCGAAGTTTAAAATGTTATGAACATAATTACACTTTGACTGAGCGGGAGTGATTAGAAGTGATTTATGCATAAAAATAGTTTTTGAGTATACCTCCACGGGGTATATATTCCAAGTTGTAACGGATCATGCATTCTTGCACTGGCTGCAAAATCTCTGTGAACCTGAAGGATGACTTACACAATGGGCATTGAATCTCCAAGCTTACAATTATAAGATTGTACACTTGCTGGGAGTAAAACATCAAAATGTGGATTGTCTTTTGTGGCTACCATTGGTCGCTATTATGGTGGATTTGGCTGACATTATGTATGAGAAGATGGTGGTTGGAAAATACCACAATGAGCCACCACAAGTGATCAAAGTGTTATATGGGCATAAACAGGATACCTTCTTATGCAATGAGGATCTATATAGCAAATTGGGGTTTTGAGGCTGAGTTTCCCTTAAACCCTCTGCTAGAACACCGATTATTATGAATGCACATCAGGTGGGTGGGCATGGTGGGTTGTGGAAAACGTTGGAGTTTTTGTGACCCCACTATTGGGAGAGAATGCATTATGATGTGCTGGAGAAGGTTAGCTGTTGTCATCTGTGCCAAGTGGAGAAAACTTTCCACAAGAAGACCACATACCAGCTGGATAAGCCCTGGGTCACCTGACATACCGTTTCTCTTGATGTGGTGGGGCCTTTGCCAACTGGCGCAAACTGAACTAAGTACATGATTGTAGCAATTGATCATCTGACAATATGGGTTGATGCCAAGGCGATTAATGACTTGGGAGCGGTCACTACTGCCAAGTTTATTATGGAGTGTGTGATACAGTAATATGGCTGTCCACAGTTCATTTTAACAGACAACAGAACCAATTTCACTTTTCAAAACCTGCCTAAGTTGGATGAATTGGTGGCAATCCGCAGGGTAATCTACACTATACCATCTGGAATCCAATGGAATGTTGGAACAGGTCAATGGAACATTGTAAACATCCTACGTAATCTTTTGAAAGATTGACCCTCAGAATGGAGTACCCTCCTATCCACAGCTGTGTTTGCATATAATATCAGCTACCACTCGTCCACTGGCAGTAGTCCCTTCCAACTGCTCTTGGTAGAATTCTAGCTCTATCTTCCCTGACTTACTCTTGTGTGGAGGATACTGGCGGTGTATAACCCAATCAGTACTGACCAATCTAATGGGGACGCTGATCAAACTACAAACAGAACAATATTCTACCAGTTTGGCTAAGAAGATTCATGATCAGGCAGCTGACCAGAGTAGATGTAGCAGACTCCCACAGTTCGATTTAAGGGATCATGTCTTGTTCCATGACCAACATATATTTGGATGGTAGAACAAGATCGCTAACATTTGAACCAGGCCATTTGAAATAATCAAGAAGACTGGTATTGATGCCTACACCATTAAGGAACCCACGTGTGGTCAGATTATCAAAAAGTTCATGCAAAGTTCCTTTGAGCATATAAGAAATAAGAGCATACCATCCAGTCAAAGGGGGGATAATGTTGAGAAGTTGATATGAGTGGATGATAAGCTGTACATTCTGGAAGATCAGAAATTAGAGCAAGTGAATCAATCAAAGTATTAATGGTTCAAAGAATCGAGGAAATTCTGCCAAAACATCAAGAAAGACAAAAAACCTTAAAGGGAACTTAAGAAGAGTACTAATCATAGGATGGATTTGACTTGGAATTCTGAGATAAGAGTTGAGCGGAAGATTGAGAGGGGGAAGTTTTTTAGTAGTTAGCAGTTAAGTTCTGCATTTGAAACATTATAATAAAAAGGGTTGATTGTGGTAATTGCTCCATTTATTATAAAATTGGTTTTATTAAGAGTTTGTAATCTACATAACATCCAATTCTGTTTCTCAGTGGCTAATACCCTGTACCAACCAGCTCAGCGGAATCAGCCTGTTACGCTGAGAAATTAACACTTATGAACTCCAATTGGTCTCAGTACTGTGGGTTCATAATTTTCCCTACCAAAGGGCTTATCATAGTTAGTATTATAAATTTTTAAATGAATGGGCACTACCAATAATGTTATTATGGAATAATGAGGTTTCACTCTCTTTAACATATATTTGCCCCCAATAACTTGGCTAATTAATTACATTTTTCATGAGATTATCTCAGATAAATCTCCCAGATACCACCTTCGTTCTGGATGATTTTTTATGTTGGTCTAATGCTGCAACTGATTATTAACCAATCGCCTCTCAATAAACACCAGGCCATATTTAATTATTAGTACCCAAGTTACACAGATGATTATGTGATCCCCTCCCCAGTAATTCTCCTGGGGTAACGCACATGACACGGCCACATACAACAGGGCATATTGTTGTCTAAGATCCACATCAACTACATTCTTCCCCCCTTACACTTTAAGCCAATAATATTAAGTTTTGATACTACTGGGGTGCAATTTTCAGACCACTAATTAGCTAAAATCTCCCTTTCTTCACTTTATTAACCAATTAATCAACCATGCTGGTTTAAAGTAAGTATTGATACAGTATCCAGTAAAGAGTTATCACAGTGGATGATCTAACAAGCATATTAACCCAAATAGTGCGTCAATTTTATGAAGATCCCTTGGTAACATAATTCTGATAATACAACACATCACTGCTGCTGTAAATTTGATATCCACGCTGCAGTATCACGCATCTACAAAAGCATCTACTTGACTCCAGCTCACTCTTGCCCATCTGGAAAGAAACTCCCCATGCAGGGGTTACATCACAGCTTGGACTCATAAATGGATTGCTAAAACTATTTGTTTGCAAAGTTAAATATTACATACCAACACCGTTTAAGCATCTTGGCTGGTGCCTCTCAGATCACTGAAGGGGACAAATCAGCAGGGTACTTTATGCACCTCTTTACCTCATGAAAACAAGGCACTTCTTGTACCCAGGTTCAAACTAGCACATGCGCAATTTTTTTCTCCACCATTGAAGTATCTATAACGGTTCCTCAATTTTACACCAACTTGTATCAAGATGATGACTGTAACCTAGAGGGCATACAATAGTTTTTATCTAAAATTAAAACCCACTCTCCTCTTAACTTATCTAGTCTTGTTAGTGTTGTTTCTAACAAATAACTATGGGATGATGTATAAAAAGGCACTTAACCGCAAAAGCCCTTGCCCAGATGACATTCCTTATGAGTTCTATTGGACACACTTCTATTTAATTGCGCCTTTACTAAAAGCCTCTATCAATAGATGCCTTCTATAAACTTGCCTACTGCCTGGTGGGTCAGAAGCCTTTGTGGTCACATTATTTAAAAAGGTAATTTTAATGATCTGGGAAATGGTGCCCAATCTCACTCACCAATGTAGGCTCTAAAATTATGGCTAAGTTACTGTCTAAGCGTCTAGGTAAGGTTTCTCAAACAGCCAAATCACACAATCAGTATGGGGTTGTTCTCACTGCAATATATGGGACAACATCCATACTGTTGTTAATATACATAAATCAGGTCAGATGGTGTTATAATCTATTTAGACCAACAAAATTCTTATGATCATGTACCTTGGAAATATCTTAGGGCATCCTTTAAACGTTCCACCTTCCTCCTCATTTTATTAACTAGGTAATGCTTTCAACTGAGTCAGCTACCCTGGATATCCAGGGACCAGAGTTTGTTACTGTCTTCATTATCACATAATGCGGTTTAAAATGGGGTGACCCTCTTAACCTTTGTTACATAACTAAATACTGGACCCAGCCCTGCGCATCATAAATCAGACCCTGAAAGGCATTACCTTTCTGAGCCAAAACCCCCATAAATTTTTTGCATTTGCAGATGATTATGTGGTGGGAGTTTCAAATCTATCAGACGCTCTCTCCCTAGAGTAGATCATCAGTCAATATGAACAAGTAATCAATGCCAGGATCAATCACCACAAGATTGGGGTCATACTCCTTGGAAAGCACCATCTTCAGTGTCTCAATGGAAATTCTCACCATCCTTCAGCTAGTAAATCAATCATCCCATTCCAGGAAACCCCCTCCAATCAACCTATTTGCCACTTAGGAGTATGGCTGGACTCTAGATAATATACATTTACAGTTATGGAGAGTAAACTCCTTTCTAATATCCCAAGCAGCGCATCTAGTCTCCATGGTCATACAACAGGGCTTGTTTAAGTAGTATTAACATGTACCCTTACTTTCATAAAGGTTGGTACACCACTCATGCCATACCATTCTCTACTATCTTTTTCAACTCATTAATGGCTATATTGCAATCATGGTTTTGGGATGGCCAATGGGCACCTATAAGAATTGAAAAGTTCTTTGGCCCATGTTCTTAAGGTGACATGAGCCCTGTAAGTAGAGTGTCTATAACTCTCCTGTTCCCAGCGTGACAGAGCGCGGTGCACCAGGCCAATGCCAGGGAACTAGCTGTTAGTGCCAGAGTGATTAGAGCCCAGCAGAGGGTGCTGGAGCAATAACCGCTTAGGCATAAAATTACAAATTTTAGAATAAAAACCCATATAAGGGCGACGCGGTGCACATATAAGAAGGGATTAGGCTGCCCAGGTTGGAGGGATCCTGGGCGGACAAATGGTGCATGAGGGGAGAGCAGCATGGTACTTTCAATGGCAAGTGTAATGGAACGTGAGACCTCCTTGAAGAGGTTTGCGCACAGGAGCATTTGAAATATCAAAGAATAAAAAATAACTTAAAACGGGGTATAGGTTTTTTTAAGGAAGTCAATAAACAAGGAGTGTTGGTTGGGGAAAGCATATTTAAGCTTGGATGGGGAAATTGGGGTTATGCCACAGTGGGCCCAAGCAGCAGCTCACCAATAGGGCGATACTGCCATCTGAGTTAGTAAAATAGGCTGAAACTGACTTCACTTTAGTTATTGACTGAAGTTGGATTCAACCTGAGCATGTTATTTCTTAGGTGGAATGGGTTTCAAACCCTCGTTCCTCAACTAAGCAAACTGAACCATCCGCCTTTATTTAGTAGATAAATTTTAACGCTTGGCCCATCGTCAGGGGCTGGGCACTTGGCACCCCACTAGGACCAACCTGTGCATATTTTGCCCTTACCCAGCGCTGGTCTAGGGTGTGCTTCAGGTCTGGGAGGCCCTGCAGCTTCACCTTTTGGGCCTCCAAGCGCCCAGCCTTATCTTTGGGGTTGATCCCCACTATTATGTCATGGGTACATGACAGGCCTCATTGACTATGATCAACAAACCACTAAAATTTTAAACAAATGAATTGTTTAAGCCTCGTTCCCTACCCCAAATGTTCTCCATTGGGCAGCAGCAGCAAGAGCAACTTTGCATAAGCCTTAGGGCTGGAAAAACCTACTGCACTCAATACTTTGATACATTATCTGGCATCTCATCCTAACGCAGCAGGCTATCATGAAAGCATAAAATGATATTTAGACTGGCCTGTCAGTCAGAGTGCGTTAGCACCCAGAAGATAAGCCAGAATGCCAAAGGCACTGATGATCATATGACTTGAAGGTGTGATGGAAGGTGGTCAAACAACAAACAGTGATTCTAGATGGTGGTCAGGAGAAAACTGGCACACATCCAGGTAGTTGTTACTACAGAGCTGGCAGATTTGGGCGCGGGAAGCTTATCTTCTATGACAATGGTGCTGGGTTCTGCCATAGAGTTGTTGGTGAGTAAAAAGGTGTCAAAATTGTGAAATCTCGCCCAGTAGGAAGGCAAAGCCATAAACAAGAGTGACAGATTCTTATGCTGAATAGCTATAGTAAGCGGGAAGTGTCTAAGGATGCCCAAAGTACAATATGCTCAGTCCATGATGGTAGGCAACATTGTTGTTATGATGGCCACAAGGGCCCAGTAATTATGCAACCCAAAAATTATTTTCAGGGATGAATTTTGAAGTAAATACAAGGAAGAAAATTTCCAAAAAACAAATTTATTCAGTGTGAGGGGTTTTTATTGCAAAATAAGATAAACAAATTGACCAACGATAATACCTTTTGGGGATTATTGCTAAAATTCTCAGTTGCTTAGGGGATAAGATGATGTGCATGGGCGTGGGGGCTTAATTTTCAGACCTAGATGGATGAAAGTTGAATGGGAATTATTTGAATTTAATTGGCCACAACATCAGATGACCAAATTAATGTTGCTTTGGCCTCTGGCGCCCAAAGTATGTTTTTATTGCAATTGTACCTGCACAAGCAGTGGCGTCTTGCTCAACGAGTGGCAGAAACCTCCAAGGGCCATTCCACATAGGGACGATCTCAAATGGTTGGAAACAGATTCTGGCCACATGACCCAACCGCCCCCAGTTTCTTAGTTCATTTGCAATTTTTAACTTCAGAAAAACTGGGCCTCTGCACAAGAGGGAAGGTTCATTTTCATTTGTAGATCCTTTGGAACTTGAACCAAGCATCTGGAAGGGACTTGCTTTATTTTTCCTGCACCAGTACCTTTCCATTGTGACTTTAGCGCAAATCACCTTGCTACGTTGCATCAGTTTACTAGCGGTCAAATGGGGATGGATGAAGGGACCTTTAAGGGTAGGGTATAACCCACCACTTGTCAGCCACATGAGTGAGATCAACCTGTGTGATGAGGAGGACAGTCGCCTTCTTCAGACTTTTTTTAGTATGAAATAGAAATGCCTCCCAGTTCAAGTCCAGGGGGCGCTCCCCTGGACTTACATAAGCCTTCATTGCACCAAACTACATTTTTAAAATATTCTATAAGTTACTAAGCACTCCATTTGTAGCTTCCAGTGCATTGACCTGTTACCCATTATGCAAGGAGAAACCCCACCTTACCTCCACCTTTTTAATAATAAACCTATGAGTCTAGCATCCTTATGAAAAAGGAATAAGATCACTTTAGCAAGAATTGGTTTTTAAGATTCATTAGATATCTCTTACTCCCTACAAGAGCAGAAGAAGATGTGGGAGTATATTCATCACTCCTTACTCCACCCTAAAACTAGAGCTCACATATGGAAGTGCCTTACAAGGTCATACTAGACTGCTGATAGATTTAATGCCATTGCCCACCTTTATCCTATTTGTGGTGGCCAAAATACTTTCATCCATAAGATAGAGGGGTGTCACAAATCCAAGGTAATCTTAATGGAAGTTTCCCACCTGTTTCAGCTTCCTGCGCCTAGTACATTCTATCCTACCTGCAATACATTCACCATCAGGGTTCTCTCCCCAATTCCCCTACTTCCCAGAGCCCTGATAGCAGCCACAGTATTGTTGTCTATCCATACCATTGTTTTAGAAACTATCAACAAGGATTTCCCTATCAAGGCTGAGCACTAACATACATCTATAGTTATCTAACTTGCAGCTTCCATTATTAAGACTTTATATCCATCTCTTGTAAATGGCACTACCAGATCCAGTCATGGAAAAAACCTAGTTCCTTTGAAGTTGATGCTTATTCCTTATCTGCAAAATTAGTAAAACACCCCAAGACCATCCAGTATTGCCCCCTTATCCTATAATTCTTATCCCTGATGACAGGGATAGAGTTAATTTAAACTACTGTCCTGGGGACTCAAGGAATCTATGCAGGGTTTCTCTCTCTTTTATTGTTTTCTCTTTATTTTCTTCATATAGGTAGTGTTGGTCCCATAGTCCTCCAACCTTGATAGTTATATACAGACTTGTTTCAAGGAAATATTTTTGGGGTTATACTTGTTTATTTATAAAAGTACATGCTTTTTTGGTAAGATTTTAGGGATATTATTTAATTTTATAATATCTGAAATCATGAAAAAATGCTTTACATAATGAAGCTACAACTATATATAAAAATTAAAGTACTGGTTTTAGATTAACTTCTTTGTTACTATTTATGTATCTCTAAAAAAGTTAATATAACTAAGATATTCTTTTAAGAAGGGCAATTTAATGTAGATAATCACTCTAATAACCCTTTCTTTTCTGAATATTTTAATGAGTGTGGGGCTCATGAGCATGGTATAATAAAGGTACTTTAGGTTATAAGCTACTGCTTTGGAATTTTGCTGACAGAGAAGGATGAATTTTTTGTTAAAAATTATAATTAAAGTAAGTGTCAAAATCTTAGCCAGATGGATCCTTCCAATAGTATCATAATTAGAGGTTCCAGTTAGCCGGGCATGATTGCTGGCTAATCACCTAGTTCAATACTATTTTTGTTATAATTTTAGAGTTTGGGTTTGGTGGAAGATGCGTTCACTGCCAAAATTCCATTCAAAGATTGTTGTGGAGTTTACAGCAGAAAGCCAATGACTCTGTTATGAATTATCCAAAAATGGTTCCAAAAACTAATTTGGAGCACTGGCAACACATGCTGAGAATTCTCAATGTTTATTTAAATTAATATGAATTTATATATGATTGAACAGTGACTCATGCTGAGGATGGATTGACCTAATGTAGAATTCAGTGATCAGATGAGTGGATCTGGAGGGAATTGCTATGAAGTATATATGAATGAAGTAGCAATCTGATAAAGTTCTGGCATCAAGTGGCCAATGGATTTTCAGGTATTGTTTTTTAGAGTATTTGGGCTCAGTATCCCCAAAGTATTATAGATAGTTGTTCATTCCATACTTATAAACAATCTCTCTTTCACCTATCTTTTACTATTTTTTGAAGTTGCAAGAGCAACTAGAGTGGGGAAGGTGGGACAGGAGATCCCCAATAGGCGTGGGTGATCACACCTGAAGTGGTCAGTGCTGCCTGCTCCCATGATTCCTCCCTATGAGGAACTGGCAGGAACCTGGCCAGCTGGCTACCAGCAGATGCGCTGACTGTCTGCCAACCTTGCGGGGTGCAGAATGGGAGTGCCATAGCCACCCAATATGGGGGATGGACTCGCTGGGGCATGCCCAGATGGGTTGGTGAAGTGTTGCAAGGGTGGGGCAGTGCAGAAAAGCCTGAGCTGCCCAGGATGGAGGCAGGACTTACCAGGGAACACGCTGAGGACACCTGGGGTAAGGCAAAGTTGGTGGTGGTTGGTTAGTGGGTTGGACGCGGATTTTTAGGGGTTGGTACGCCAATGAAGATGAAATGGAAAAGGGCTAACCAGACTTCATACTGGTTGGCCTGGCACACTATTGAAACCCATGGTCAATTTTGCAACAGTAAGAGTTAATTAAAGGGAAATGTCAGACAGATTGCATGTCTGATTTTTTGAGAAGAGTGGTTTGAGGGTAAATATGGCCAATGCCCACCAAAAACCCCTGGTTAATTCTTGGTGGAATCCTTCAAATTGGTTAAAACCATCTAACATTGCTCCTTGCTTAAATAGCCTTAATGTGGGTAGTTGGGTTATGCTGTACTTATGGTGGAATTAGGGGATCATTTAGAATTCCTATATTTGATTGGTTTAATATAATAAGTCCTTTACCCATGGTTTGCCTTGCCTGCTATTGACCCACCATTGGCCCTTGCATTGAAGCGAGGTGAATCTTGGGAGATCCAATAGGTCAAAAGCTCATAACAACTAATATGGATGCACTCAGATAATAATGATTACTTGCTTTACTCACTTTGAGCCTCAAATTCCTTTAATTACTAATCAGTGAGATATTAAGGGGTGTTCTTTTTACCATACAACAATCACTAATAAACATATAAAATTAAAAAAATTCTTGTATCCAAATTTTCTATATTTTGTTCTTCAAGCAGTACTAAAAATTCCCCGTTTTTATAATAGCAGTTGAGAGTTTTTGATACTTCAGTTTCTGTTAAATTGTCAAATCCTTTGCAACTAGCACCGGCAAGCATTATTAACCACCAGGATTTTAAAAAGTGGTGCTCACTATGGGTGTCTTGTAAACTACAAAAATTTTATTAAAGAATGGAGGTTGGTGGGCAAATTAACCTCACAACCTCCTCACTTCATCTGAGTCCAGGTTAGCTGCATTAGAACAACAGCTAGCTGATGCTTTGTCTTGAATTATAAAGCTCAAGCAGAATTTCTCTCAAGTCCCTTATGGAGTTTCTCCCAACATTTAAAAACCCTCTTTTAGGGACAAGTTTACCCTAAATGAGGGCAGTTTGCCTCCTTACTTTTTGTTTATAAATCTGCGATGGAAAGGGCAACTGACCAGCAAAAACTCAAATATATCCTTCCCTGCTTGAGTTGTGTGGCTCAGGAGATAATGGTTCCCAGCATTGCCACTCTTAGTACCTGGGCGGATGTTAAGCATGTCCTCTATGAAGAATTTGGCTCCTTACAGAGTTTACAAAGGCAAGTCTGGCCTTTATGTGCCTTAATTTGGAAAGAGGGAGAATTGATCACCGCTTTTGTTGAGCGGTTCTAATGTAAAGCTCAACCTCTGTTGCTTGCCAAACTGCTGCCTCTTATTGATTCCATTGCTGCTAACTTGGCTGGCTTGGCGTCTCATCCCTATTTAGTAATGCATATCTCTGCAGTCAAGCGCACTTTTTGAACTGTAAAGGATATTAAAGAGTTTCTGCTAGCAGTAGCTGACTTTAATGAACTTGAACTTATGCAAAGAGATCAGAGGCAAGGATAAACTCTGACCCCTCCAGACTATATGGCTGTCTTTCACTGGAACCCTGCATCCACAGAGCTGCAGCAACGAGATGCTCCTTCACTATGTGAGGATAGCCAGAAAATACTGGTCGTGACAAAGCAGCACTCCTCTCCAGTGTCAGTTTCAAAAACTCAGCCAATGAAGTCAGTATCACCTTGACTTGTTCTCCTCTTCTTTCATGGTAATCTACTAAGGAATATAAAATATCACGTCCCTCCAAGCTGCAGTCTCAATCACCCTTGGCCTCACCTTGGCTTTCCCCTAGTTCAAAAACTGTAGCCATGGGGCAGCTTAAACCACTCGATTTTAAGTCCAAAGTCAAAGCCATTACAATTCCAATGCCTTCCCCAAAAGTTAATAAGGTGGAGGAGCAACCCTAGGACCTATACTGCCATAAGGAAGCCTTGAATCTACCTCACACCCTATGGGCTCCCTGATTTTCATCAATAACCCCTCCAATGATGAATCTAAAGGGGTTGTGAAGATGTGGGTTATAATGTTTTAGGAGCTCAGGTGAAGTGGAGGTACCCAACAGGATGAACCCTGTGAAAATGAATATGGGTAGGATACTCTGCAGAACTTATATTCATCAAGTGCTGAGGGGTCTGAAGGTTATTGACACTGCCAGTGACGCTGACCAGCTCATTGCCTTGCTAATCTGATCCACCCAGAGTGTGCACACCCTGAAGTCTATCCAGAAGAAATACCCTGAGAGTGCCAAAAGGCTAGCTTCCACTATTCAGCTAAAGAATTTTCAAGCTCTTTCCCCAACTTTGGTTGAACACTAACAAAAGTGGAGGTTATTATTAGTGGAGTATGGGTCATGGCTATCCTTGACACTGGATTCCCTGTGAATGTTGTGTCATCCAAAATTATCAAAAATATTAAGCTGGCCCCTGACCTCAACTACACCCAAGAGTTTGGTACTGCTGGTCCCTCCAACACATGCGCTATTTGGGTATACTCTTCTTTGCCAATCCAATTTGAAAAGCTCATCTTGTCAATCCCGCTGTGGCTTTGTCTAAAAATACCTATTATCTACTCATTGGTACAAAGTTAATCCTGAGTATGAAGGGATCATTAACTTAAAACAGGGATCTCTCTTTCTGCTTAACTATGAGGTCCCTCTGATTTTGACCAACAATGAGCTTAACAAAAAGGAATACGCTTGCACAGTGGAGTACCCCTCCTCTACCTTATCCCTATACTAAACCATGATGGGACAAAAACAAAAATGTTGCCTCAATAAGTGGATGCTCTAGAGGGTATTCTTTTTTAATGCATCTGAAGAGGTAGTAATCAAGGTGGGTGAGAAAAGAGTAGTTGACACAAAAATTACCTTACAAATCCCCTCAACTGCTTATTGCATTTAATCAGCATTGATGGAGTTAACCTTCTTGATCCTATAGTATTGCCTGGCGTGCTAGACCCAGCTTATCAGCGACCAATCAATATTCTGTTTGGAAATCTCATCAAAAAGGACATAACCATCAAGAAGCATCAGGAGATTGTGAGGCCTGCTGATTTCTATTAAGGATAATAATCACATTCACTGTATCAGGTCTATGGCTGATATGGGCTTACCCTCAGACTAATTGCTATGTACCCTACCTAATGTTCATATTTATGATGAACTAACTTCAGATGTACTTGACAAGGTCCACACATTACTGGAGTCCTATAGAACATCTTCTAACTTCAATACCAATTATGGGAAAATGAAGGTTTAACTCATACCATTGACATTGGAAATGCTCATCTCATCCAATCTAAATCCTACTGCAAATAAAAAGGTGAGGAGCTACAGATACGGACAGAGCTCAAACAATTGTCGGACGCTGGGTTTCTGATGCCTTCCCAAAGCCCCTGGTCGTTCCCTCTTCTAATGATAAAGAAGAAAAATAGAGGTCATTGGGTAGTTATAGACTACTTCAAATTGAACAACCTCACCAAGAAGGATAGCTATCCTATCCCCTGCATTGATGACACCCTATCCCAAAACTCCATCTCTAACTTCTTTTCCGCCATGGACTTTACTAGCAGTTATTGTAAAATGGACCTTTCTCTGCAAGATCAGAAGAAATGCGCTCTTATTTGAAGTGTGGGTCTCTTGCAACCTACCCAATTACCTTAAGGGTTGTGCAACACCCCACAACTTTCCAGCAAGCCACAGACCACATCTTGCGGGGTCTGAAGTTAAGTTGCATCATCATATATCTTGATGCCATCATGGTGTTCCCAAAGACCTTCAATGAACATCTTACCCACCTGAAGGAAATGTTTCAGCGCCTACATGAGTTCAATATCAATTTAAAGCCCTCCAAGTGCACTTTTTCCAGAATAAATTAGATTTTCTTGGATATGCTATAACAGGATGGTATTCAACCCCTCCAAGACAAGTTTGAGGCTATATTTAAAATTCCTGCTCCCAAAAACCTGTGCAATATCCAGATATTCTTGGGTATGATGGTTGTTACCACCAATTCATCCCCAAGTTTGCCCTGCTAAGTGAGCCTCTTGTCTGTCTATTGGTTAAAAACGTCCCTTTTTATTAGGAGCTGAACAAAAGGTTTTTTAAGATGCTAAAGCAGTTGTTGCAAAAGCTGTAATGGATGAGTTTGTCTCATTTGTTACATTCTGACTCAGATTTGAATTTTCCAGATCTGAGTTGGATTGCTTTAAACATTTTTAGTTTGGTCATTTCAGACATTGGGTTGTGCCTTGCCTGAGCTGTTAATTAGGCTTGTGCAAGCCTAATTGATAGCTCAGGTGAGGTCCCCAAAGTGCTGCCCTTATAAGGTGTACATGCCCATTTCTGAAGTTTACTTCAGATTTTCTATGAGGACCCTAGCATTTCCTTCCTGGGGAGCATTGTCAGTTGCTCCCCAGATGAGCTCTGGTTGGTGGGCGCCTTGGTTTTTATAATCCAGAATAAAAATAAAAGGATGTTTTGGGGTTTGCATACCTCACATGCCTGTGTTCTTTTTCAGATGTTTCTGTTTCAAAGAGCTTTCATGTGGTTGGGTTGGACCAACCACACAGAGGACTTACATATCCCACCAATGAGAGGTGAATATTTGGCTGCTTGTCAGTGCCCCAAACCTCTCCCTACTCAGTTAGGCTGTTTTGGTTGCTTGTCAGTGCACTAAAACAATGTGTAAAATTATACAGCGGATGGAACTGGGGTTTATACATTTGTTACAAAAGCATCTTATCCTGCACCACCATAATTATGGTAAACCTTTCCTATTGTTTACTGATGCCTTCAACTAAGCTGTTGGTTCCATCCTTGTTCAATTTGATGATAATGGGGTGGATCAACCCATCTTGTATTTCAGCAAGACGTTATTCAAGGCTAAATGCAATTTATAGCATCACTGAGAAGGAGTGACATGTGGTCATGCTGGCTGTAAAATATTATCACCCTTTCTTATATGAAACTTTCTTCACTGTGGTCACTGACTATGCCTCCCTGAAGTGGTTTTAAAATATGAAGAATCCCACTGGTCAGTTGGCTCACTAGGCTTAAAGCTTCAACACTATGATATGAAGATTGAGCACTGATCTGGAACCCACCATATGGACATTGATGGTTTGACTTGGCTGCCCATCCTTCATCTGGATAATAGTAAAGCTGAGAGGCTGCATGGCCTCCTTATAAACCCTGATGCCTGGGATAACAAAGATGAACCTGTCAGGAAAATGTTAGCCTGACACTCCCAAAACACCAAGGTGGAAAGTAGGAAGTTGTATAAGAAAGTAGGGGTGAATTGGTTTCCCTATCTCCACCCTTTTGAGCAAGTTCCCATGATCATGGAGGCCCATTCTATTCTGGGGCATAATGGAGTGCGCAAACCTTATAAGTGGGTGAAGAATAGGTACTACTGAGAGGGAATCATGGAGTCAATCATAGAAGTGCTGGATGCCTGCCTTATATTTAAGAAACAATCCAGCTACAAACCCAAGTATCAATACCAACCCACTATGCCTCAACAATTATTTTATACAATAAGTTTATACATGGTAGGCCAGCTACCTTAGACTATCAGTGGAAATTTCTATATCTTGATAGGTATTGATCACTTCACCAAATTAATGAAGTGGTTGCTCTTCCTGCCCAGACTGCCAAAGCCACTGCCACCTTCCTTTAAAAAATGTTTTCATCCAGCATGGTTGTCACCAGGTCCTACATTGTGACAATGAGAAGAATTTCATTTTAAGGATGATAAAGCCTCTAACTACTTCCATGGGGATGTAGCAACTCTTATCAGCCCTCTACAACCTTTTTATGAATGATTTTGAAAAGAGAAAATGGAACCCTGGTTTTCATATTACAAAAGATAGCCAGCTCAGATCTACTGCACTGAAATCAATTCTTACCTAGTGCTCTCATGACCTACCATATCAGCTATCACTGGATCCTCAAAATGTTGCCTTTTTGCATATTATATAGTTGAGAATCTGGGGTTTCAGCATTAATAGCCAAAGATATTTTCTCTGATAGAACTAATCTTGAGCAAGCTATGAAGAAGGTGGCTCAGAACATCATTTATTTGCAATCAGAGGCTATAACTAACTTGGCAAAGACTGTCACAAAGGAGGGCCAAGAAGTTAATGAGGTCTGGGCCCCTCTTCCTTTCTTCCAAGTATTCAACTTGATGCTATACTACCACAATCATGTCACTCCTAGAAGTGAGAAGCTCAGGTCTATATGAGAAGCCCTTTTGTTATTACTTATAATTAAGGGGATGAGTACTTCATCAAAGCCCTTGCTTCTGGAGTCACTGTCAACCAGGTCTATGGCTGATTTTTGCATCTTTATATACCCCCTAATACTCTTAAAGGTGGTAATATTGAACAATTACATGTCCAATTTTTTGAGAAGAGTGATTTGAAGGTAGGTACAGCTAATACCCACCAAAGAACCCCTAGTCAATTCTTGGTAGAAGCCTTTAAATTGGGGGAATTCATCTAACCCTGCTCCCTGGTCAAATAGCCCTAATGTGGATAGTTGGGTTATGCTGAACTTACAAAAGAATTAAGAGAGTCATTTAGAGATTCCATCATTTGATTGGTTTAAATATACCAAATCCCTACCCACAGGTTTGTCTTGCCTGCTATTGACCCACCATCAACCCTTGCATTGAAGTGAGGTGAATCTCAGAAGATCTAATAGGTCAAAAGCATATATTACCTAATTTGGATGTGCCCAGCTAATAGTAAATTCCTTGCTTTACTCACTTTGAACCTCAAATTGCTTTAATTACTAAGCAACAAGGTATAATGAGGTTCACTTTTTACCCTGCAACAATCACTAATAAACATATATAAAAAAACTCTTTTTTTCCTAGTATCCAAATTTTCTATATTATATTCTTCAAGTAGTACTAAAATTCTTCATTTTTATAATAGCAGTTGAGAGCCTTAATATTTTGTTTATGCTGAATTTTCAAATCCTTTGCAACTAGCACCAGCAAGTGTTAGTAATTGCTAAGATTTTGACAGAGACTAAAAAACTTGATTTAATATAAAATCCTCTTGTTTAAAAACATCTTAATATCAACAAATTAATTGTTATCAATTATTAAAATTTCATCTACTTAAAAATTATTTATGATGTCATTTGCTAATTCTTTGCATCCAGCTTCATAGTTTTATTAAGTTTATTATAGATTTTCTAGAACCCCTAAGTTTATATCTAAACCTAATTCAAAAGGTGTGATTAAACTACTCTTTTATCTGACCCCTATTATTAACAAGTTAGTGCTAATAGAGATTTTAAAAATAAAAACAAACTTTCTAATTTTATTAATATACTATAGATTTTATTGCTTATAATCAGTATTGACCTGTTTATATAGTATTACATTGAACTTTTTACTAGTTATTGCATGTTATTTTAATCATAACCATAGTTTGATGCTATTGTATTATAATGTTTACCTTACATATTTTAAGCACCATTATGATTGATAAATGTATAGTTTAATAAATATATATATTAAATCAAATAATGATATTTTGAATAGACAGAAAAGAGCATATGAAAGATTACATATTATAATTTTTGGGCTGTATACACACTTTGAAGAATATATACATACATTATTAAGTAAGTTATTAGCTATATCTTAAATTTTATTATGTAAGACCTAGGTTTTAATTATATAATAGATCTTGCTAATTTAGATAAATTTTCACTGTAATTTTTAACTATTTTAAAGGATAAACAACAAGAAACTAAAATTAGAGCTAAAAGAAATTTAAGAATATTCTATACCTTTACTCAAGCTAGAAATAAAAGAAAGCATACAACAAAAGTAAAAACATAACGGATCTTCAACTCAGTTTAAATCTTTTTGTTAAACCACATCTTTACTTTAAAACATGATTTTTAGATGAAACAGTTTAATATATATATTGTTTCTTCAAAAAAAGTATACCATATTATAGATAGAGCAAAAATACATACAGTAAACGAAAAAAACATTTATCGATTTGTATACAGCATAGTTGTACAAATTTTTGAGTGTTATTGCTCGTGCATTTCGCTAAAATGTAGTCAATTAAAAGCTAAGTATAAATACCAAAAAATAAAAATAAGGTAATAAAGTATATTTTGGTATAAAAAACACAGCAATCTATTTTTACTGATATTCTAGTGCATTTTACGTCCAAAATAAATTGAATTTCAAATGAAATGTACTAAAACGTCATCGAAAAAATTTGTCAAAAGCAATCAAAATAAAAAACCTTTTTTTAAAATGAAGCATTTATTTATTCCTTGTCATCGTCATCCCGAGAGGAAATATTAAAATAGCGCAATTCATAAGTCTGCTTGTTAGTAGCAATAACTCGAAGCCAATCCCGAAGTAGATGTTTCTTCAAAAATTTCTTAGAAAGATACTTAAGAGTGCGCTTGGATACAGCAACTTTTGAATTCATGATGATTTTTCCATCAGCGCGAGTGAAAGTTACATTAGTGCCAAGATTACCGGTGCGACCATTGATCTTTAAGCGGCTATAAAGAAATCTCTCAAAAGCTGCAATATCAAAAACACCATCCTTAGTAGGAGCAGTGCAATCAATAATAAATTTGGTATTTAAAGGCTTGGCTGAAGTGGTAGAAACCATTTGGTCCTAAGTTAACAGAAGCTACGTTAAGAAGGAAGTACTCTATTACCTCGTTCAAATTATGACTTACAAGATGTCCAAAGCATTAGGTTTGAAGAGCTTAGAAATTCGAATTAGCCTATACAGGATTTTCGAAAAATATTCGAATATGATGCTCGTCTCTCCATATATAAAAAAAATTGGGAAAAAAGAACCTCCTTTAAAAAAAGCTCTAAAAAGTATGAAATAATCAAGAAATTAAGCCTACTCAATAAAACCCTTTTTGAAATCGGTGCCATATTTTAAACTGAATTATAGAATTTTGCTCACAAATACAAATTATGTCTCATGTCTGGATTGTGTCCAAACGTAAACTATAAGCAACTTAGAATAAATAGTACTGAGTATATAAATTATAAATAACTATTAGATCTGTTAAAATATGGCGCTGACTTCAAAAAAGGGTTTTATTGAGTAGGCTCAATTTCTCGATTATTCCATACTTTTTAGAGCTTTTTTTAAAGGAGGTTTTTTTTTCCCAAGAAATTTTTTCAAGAAGGTTCTTTTTTCCCAAAAAAACTTTACCCCAGCTCTTTTCCCCTCAAAAAATTAGTGCATTTTTAAAAGTGGCTCTTTTTCCTACTTTTATTAAATATTACTATCTCTATATATTGTTTTTGCCCCTAACTATTTCTCTATAAAATCAAAACTTATTGCATATCTATTATATATAGTATCTTATAAACAATTATAATAATAATTCATTTTAGAAAATTTAGTTAATTTTTTGGTCAAATTATACTAAATTTACTGATCACCATCTACAATACTTCATTTTATCAAATTTAGATGATTTTATTGGTCAATATATGCTGAATTTACCGATTGCCACCTACTGTAATTCATTTTATTAGATTTGGTTGCTTTTATTAGTCAATCTATATAAATTTATTGATCGTTATCTAAAATAATTTATTTTATTAAATTTAGATGAGTTTATTGGTCAACTTATGCAAAAATGATAGCCATCTATAATGATTTAAGCTCGTCCCGCTATGAGCTCATACTGACTTAATTTTGAACATACCCCCCAGCCATAGGATATATCAAATGTGCAACGAAGCTACCGCTTCAACGATGCCGGAAAAAGTTTATCTGGTGTTGTATTAGTCCTACAAGTACCCATCGCTTCCGAATCCATTTTGATATATTTAATAAATTAATGGACAGATACTTGTCCAATACTTACAAAAGTAAAATGGGATCTAAGTTGGAGCATCCTCTATTTTTGGAGATGATCATCCAAATCGGTCCAGTATTTTCAGAGTTATGCGCGAAAAAACATAGAAAAAATCCATACATACAGGTCGAATTGATAACCTTTTTCAAAGTCGGTTAAAAATCATTTTGTGTGAATGCATAATTTGGGTATGCGACACATTATCTCCTAAACAAATGAACCAAAAAGAACCAAACTTGACACAAATGTTTTGAGAATTATGTGAACCAAAATAGGCCAGTTTATTTCTTAATTATAATAATACAAATAAAAGTTATATAAGATATAAAAATGATATTTATGATTTTAAAAATTTAAAGAGAATCAGTATACCGTTTCGGCTGAGCGGTTGGTGATTATATGGCAATTTGACAATGACAATGGTTTTGCTAACCGGTTGGTGATTCGTAGATTTGATTTGTTCAATACTTTGGTTAAGCGGTTGCTGATTAGTTAGTCGATTCAATAAGTTCATTATTCCGTCTAAGGTTTGGTGGTTATTCAATTGATGCGACATATTTAATTGCTTCCTAAATTTAAGGATGGCCATTTCATTTACCAATAAAGTACTGGAATAATCGATTAGAATTATCAGCTAAATTATAAACTCGAGCAATGCTAAGCAGCTTTAAAAATCATTTTTTCACTGGATTCATCAATCCAGTAATCCAGTGTCTTCGGCAAAAATAAGGTCTGTCGCTCGCTCAAATCTCCATATATTCTCAGTTGATTCGATAGATTCGATAGATAATTATTTTGGCTAAGTGGTTGATGGTTTTTGGTTGATTTAATAAGTAAGTTCATTGGCTTTGGCCAAATAGTTCTAGTATATAGTGATTTGGTCGATTTGAGAAGTTCTATGGTTTTGGTAAGCAGTTGATATTATTTGATTCGATAGATTCATTAGTTTTAGCTGAGTGGTTGATGGGTTTACCGATCGATTCAAGATAGATTCAATGGTTTTGCCAAGAGTTTGATAGTTAGTTAAATCATTAGGGTTAATGGTTTCAGATAAGCGGTTGTTTTAGTTAGTTTGATTTCAATTATATTCTAAGCTTATTGATGGTCATTGCCGCGCTGCTGCCAAGATCACCAATCATCCGTGGATATCCCCTCCCTTATCTTATCCCTGTTGCCATTTATTCATTTTCATCTGCTTTCCCTTTGAAAACCCTTCAAAACCTTTCTCCTTTGCAAATTTTCAATTGATCAAGTATATAAGCCTGCTCTAAAATCTCAATAAACTATAAAAATTACTTCCCTCATATTTTCCTGCTGTATTTTACCAGGCTTTATCCCTAATATGCTGATTCTAATATTTTGGGCAAAATGCCTTCCTGCGCATACCAACACCCAACCACTGAAATGACTGATCAAACCAAAACTAGAAGTGTTACCTGAACCTTAAGTCATAATCAATCTGGGATTCCAAGATCTTGCAACAAAAAATGTTTCTACCAATGATACCCCAGAGACTATAACCAATGTACTGATTGACAAATTAATACTGTCTACTTTATGCAAACCTGCACCAAACAGAATCTTATGAAATTAAACTATGGACCTATTGACAAAGGTTATAAAACTATAATGCTTGAGGAGATGATTATGGACTCGGCTCTCAGCAATATTTGTGAAAAGTGACAAGCCTGCTTATCAGAACTGCTCAAAAATGACATACCACTAACCTGCCTTTCAAATCCTGGAACCAATGGCAAGCTCATGTCATTTTTTGGATTTCAGCCTCTCAACTCTGAAAAAAGTTCCATCAGCTTTACCTCCAGAATTTTTTAAGTATTAGCAATTTTCTCACCAAATTTAAGGAAATTTTTGACTTTGGAGACAGATTATCTACTGCCACTGCAAGAAAGACAATCAGCAACTCCTCAACTAATTCCTTGATACCCTCAAAAATCCTTACCTCAATGTAGTATACCTAGTACAACTAACTTGTGTGAATCAAGCCATTGCTGTTTGCCAAAATTATGCAAGAATGGTGACCTGCCACTGAAATTAACCCCAAAATTCTTGAGTTGCAAATTCAGACGCTAAAGATTTGGATAAATCTGACACTGAGGATATTTTAAAAATCCCTGATATTAAGCCACCCTCAGAATTTAATCAACAGATTTGTGTCCTCACCAAACAAGTACAGAAATTGCTATGTTGGTTCAGGGGAAGTGGCCCTATAACAACCTTTGATATATTAATTGTGGCCACCCAGGCATCATTTCTGCCAAGGTTGAGCCCCTTGTTTTCAGTGCCAGATAGTTTATCCAGGTAAACATTACCATTATTAAGGAAAGCAAAAAACCTGGGATATACTGCCTACCTTAAAACCTGCCAACTTGTCTCCTACATTTTGTCTTTCCAATCCTCCTCATCCCAGAATTCACACACACCTGCAATTGAGGATATCCTAACTAAAAACCCCTACAATAAATTTAATATGTGTATGAAGCCCCCAGACAAAGCTGTTCAATTGGCCTTACTTTTGGAGGAATATGCTGCTAAAAAACAAAGGAGCAAAGAAGCTACAAGCTTGAATGTTACCCCCAAATTGTAACTGGCAACGCCTTCTAATGGTTGCTCTGAAAAGGTTTGTTAACTGTGCTAAAGTCACAGCCCCCAAACAGCATAAAGCACCAAAAACAAAATATTGTGTCTGTTGGCTATGCAGCCATCTTAGAAGGTACAGCACTGTCAAAGAGATTCCTACACTAAATATAAACAGCTGGGTTTCTTCCTTAAAAGTGGCAGCACATAAGTGCTATACTTTTTAAGCTCTGGGGTGTCCTTTCTGATATCCATGATACCAGATTTCCAATTTTTAAAACAAGATGATTTCAAAAATTTTATAGATAATTTTGGCTTTTTATATTTATTAGGGGATTCTAGAAGATGAAGTTGCTTTAAGCACCTTCACTTGCTAGTTTATACACTTAGAGATAGGGGAACTGGGGATATGTGCTTAGTGAAGATCCTGCAGAGTCCATGGGTTCATGGACAGCTTGGCCCTTGGGGGACTATTTGAGAATTTTGATCCTTGAAATTCATATTGAGGCCCATTCTAGACTATCAACAGGATTTTGAGATGTTATGAAAATTTTAATCAAATTATTTAGTATAAAAAATTAACCTTTGATTAATTCTCAATACTTTTGTTTTGAGGGTCAATATTACCAGATATGACTTAATGTAATATATGCACTTTAGATTTATTTTAAATTTTTTAATCAATTTTTGAGGGTCAAAAACCTTGCAACCCAGCTGTTTTGCCTTAGTATCCCCCTTAGTGGAAACTAAGGCTATGTAGTGGTCAGGCATAGCCTTGACCATCGCGCCAACCACCTGAAGAAAACGAAGATTGAAGATTTATTAAATTCCAAATCCTCAAAAGCACCTGAGCTCAAAATTCTACACCAAATTTCTAAAGGAAGTGAAGTTTATGAGTTAATAAATGCCAAATCCCCAAAGATGCTTGAACCCCATTGAATACCAATGATGGAATATGAGAGAATCCCCAAGTCCAATCAACCACCATGGAATTGACACTACCTAACTTTGTCCTAAGACATCAAAATTGAATTGAAGGGAAATGAAAACCCACAATCCCAACTAATATCATTTAAAATCAAGCCTCAAATGCCTCTATCACCTCAACCTGACCCAGACAACTAGTTTCTAAAAATATGCACACTCAGTACCCCCTTACATTGCTAAAAAATTAGCCCCAGTTTGACCATTTACCCCTATCAACCTGAGGAATTTCCGCTGCTAAGATTTTGAAAAATATCTTATCTCAGTATCCCTTGGTGATTTATGCAAGTAAAGCTTGTCTTATGTCAAGATTTACATCAGGATTTTTGGCCTTACATGGTTCCAAAACATTCAACAGAAGCCCTAAACCCTCTTTACTAACCAAGGAGTGACCCACACTCAAGGGTCTCTTTTGCATATTCTTTCCAAATTATTTAGGATTTGGGATCCTCTTGCCAACATTGTCACTAAGAAGTTTCTGCTCAATATCAGCTACAAGGATATCCTCCAAAGTGACCTTGTTTTCTGATGACCAGTGGCTCCTAACAGCCCTAGTGCAGCCAGGTGTTTGATTTGCCTGTTGAGATTGCTGGCAAAGTACAATCCATTTGATGACATTGTCTTTGATCATGGTTGTTTCCTGATGCTACTATCCTCTCAAGATCTTAAAAAATTTAGAATCATTGCCAACTTTGAGAATGACTAGTGGTATATACAAACTGACCTAGGAATGAAAACACTTCCTGTCCAATACACCCACACTCCCTCAGTCCTGGATCAACCCCATGTTCAACTTGTTTCTTATCTCTGTACTGAAGTTTTCCCATGAGCCCAATGTCAGACTGACGGCAAGTAGAAAATAGACTGGCCTACCAGCCTGGATGCCAGAGCATCCAAGTGGTAAACCAGAATGCCAGGGGCACTGCTTCTGGTACAACAGATATGGAACTGGAAGGGAAACTTAAATCTCAACAGATAAAAATGGAAATTTGGGGGAGGGTGTTTTTATTGGAAAATTTAAAGGAAGAGAATTGACCAACAATTTTCTCAGGGCAATGCACCCAATTAAATAGTCATCAATTTTGGGGGGAAAATAAGCTGGGATTGGGTTCCGCAAGTTCAACCTAAGTGGTGAACTATTTGGGAATAGGCAGGTTAGTTCCCTAGGGACCAACATTGCATTATTCAGTGACAAGCTGAGTTTCAGTAAGTTTGACCTAAACAGTGAACTATTTGGAAATGGGCGGGTTAGTTCTCTGGGGACTGACATCACTAAGTTTGGTGGCAGGCCAAGTTGCGGTAAGGTCAACCTAAGAGGTGAACTATTTGGGAATAGGAGGGGTAGTTCCCTGGGGGTCAACATTGCAAGATTTGGTGATGAGCCAAGTTGTGGTCAGTGGTATTGCATCAGGCGCAACGCCCAATTTTCTGGCAGAAAGCTGCTCATTGGGGGTGATGCCTGATGGATTTGGGAGGGGGAAGATTTCTGATCATTGTGTAAACCAAATTTGCAACCATTGGGCGTTCCAGCTGATAGCTCAACCTTCATACTTTTTCAACCATTTGAAATCTGAGTATCTGGATGATTGCCACTCAAATTAGTTGCAATTAATTTTATTTTGATGATCTCAGTGCAGATTTTACTTAATTCATCATAACAGTTCTGCTGAGGAGAGTGCAAGTACTGAAAGTGGGATCCAAAGCTAACGTGCTATTTTCCAGCACTCGTCTGCCATGTGTCAGACATTCTCTTTCTTGACTTAGGAAAAAGAATGTTGGAGGTATTAGGGCTCCTGAATCTGCTATTATGATTGGCTCATCTCCTGCCCAAACATCAAAGAATAATGGGGATTTTAATGATATGAGTACCCATAGTGAAAAGACCCTAGTGGATTCTCGGTGGAATCCCAACAATCAGAAAAATATGATTTATCATAAGAATCATCTTAAAATGGTAAGTATTAACAATAGGATTACTCTGACTCCTCAGTCAAATATGAGGAGTATAATGTCACTTGGATTGGAACCATTGCAAGGTAAGAAGATTTTGCCCGCTGATGATTGGGTGCAGGTTAACCAATCATTACCATCTGAATCTAACCACCACCGAGGTGCAAAGATTTTACATGAAGATGATAGGGTAACAATTAGCCAATCATTACCATCCAAGTCTGACCATTGCCAAGTTACCCAATCATTACCAGTTGAGTCTGACCACTGCCAAGGTGAAAAGATTTTACTCGCTGGTTATTGGATACAATTCATCCAATCATTACTGCACAGATCAGTTTTGCCTCAAAAATTTTCATCTTTGATCTTATAGGCCCAAAACCTATATTCCCTAATTTAGACAACTGAGCTTTGCATTCTTTTACCTCAAATATCGATGGTCTCAAAAATTGAACTAGTTTAAATAGAAAAGCTAGTATTGACAAGGGGGCCTTTCTTGGTTTTGCCGCGCTTATTATAATAAAAGATATAAAAATTATAAAAGTTATTAATTTATACTTTTATTAAAAAGTAAGTTTCTCACCCTGAGAAATTATTTGTGGCCTCATTCGCGGATCCCACAAATTGGAGCCCAATGTGGGGTCGAGTCCCCTGAATACTTAGATAAGTATTAAGAAAATGGAGACTGTCACTGTGAGCAGCTCTCCTGACCTGTGATTAGTTGCTCTTGAGAAGCAACTAGCTAGCTCTTTCTCTAGTCTCAAAGAGCTTGAGCAGCGGCTGTTTAAATTACCACTGAAGGACAGGTACACTCCAGGTGAAGAAAGTGTTGTCTCCTTCCTATATGTTTATGAAGCCGTGATGGATGGCGCTACTGACAAACAAAAAGTTTGGTACATCCTTCCCTGTTTAAGCTGCCAAGCTCAAGAGCTTATTGTACCTCATCTGGATCCTCAGTACACCTGGTCAGAGGTTAAGAGGGCCCTCTTGGCTAAATTTGGATCACAGCAGAGTTTACAAAGGGCAAAACAGGCTTTCTTGCATATGATTATTGGGAAAGGAGAGTCAGTGGCCGCCTTTGCGGAATGATACTATATGGAAGCCCATATGTTGCTAACCTCAAAGATGTTGACTCTGGATGATGCTATAGCCACCATTTTGACTGGAGTGGCTACTTACCCATCGCTCACCATGCACATCACCTCCATCAAATGCTATTTCCAGACTGTTCAAGACATCAAGGAAGCACTAATAGATGTCACCAATTTCCATGAGCCTGAAGTTCTACGTGAAGAAGTATCTCGACCTCATGTTTTAACCATTGAGGATTCAAAGCCTAAGCCTCAGGCCTTAGCTATTGAAGACAAGAAGGAGCCCCTTCAGATAATGGGCCCTAAAAAGCAAAACCCCAAAAACCTGCTGCTTCGGTGCAACTTAAACTGGACATTCCTTGGTCATGAAAAATGGAGACCCCTACTGTGGTTTCCTCTTCAGCTCAGCTAGTAGGTGCGCGCTCTAAGGGCATATCCTCCAGAACTACTGGGGTTGATAAATGCCGGTTAAAGCCAAGCTAATCACCTCTCCTCTCATGGCTGTCCCCCCTACTTCGATTACAACCTTGCCCATGGTTGCAAATACCCCAGGGGATGATTCTGAGGGGGATACAGATGAGGTGGGCTATTACATTGTTGGAGTACCTGCTGAGGTGGAAGTCCCTGATTGCTTAAATGCGGGAGGAGTGGATAATGCCACTATACCCAAGGATACTTACCTCCATCAAATTCTATGGGGAGCCAATCATTATCAATACTGCCAGCGATGCAGATGAGGTGTTGTCTCGCCTTATTCGCCCTATCACACGTGGCCCTATCAGGCAGTCCAATCAGGAACCCCCCTCTTCCACTTTGTCTTATGTTACCTCTGGGTGAAACACTAAGAAATTGGTCAATTTAGTGGAGGCTATGGAAGGTATTCCAAATTCTGCAGCAGATGAGGTGGTGACTAAGCTGGATGAACAACGAGTGGTTGACACAAAAATCACATCCCAAAACCCCTCTAAAATCTTAAGCAAGGCCAACTTCAAAGGAAAAGTCCAAGCTTCTAAAGTACAGCCTAAAAAAGAGAAGTCTACCTTTAAGCCAGCGGAGGCAACTATTTCTCATCCCAAAGCTCAAAAAAATCGCTCTTCAAAGGATGCTACCCTTCACAAACTTCAGCCTAAACCTCCGCGCACTGAGGATAAAGAATTATATGCTGGAAAGTCTAGCCAAACAAAAACAGTGACTAACAAAGGCCAAGCTGCCAAAGAGCTCTGAGCTCCTCTACCTTCCTACAAAGTATTGGATAGGGTTATATATCACTGCAATCGTACAACTCCTCAAAATGGCAAACTTGGACCAAATTGGGAGGGGCCCTATACCATCATACATAAGAGAGAGATGAATATTCCATAGAATCTTTGGCTACAAGGAAATTTATAATCCGGGTACATGGCCGCTTCCTCTGACCCTACACCCCTACCAACATTATTGAGGGGGGCAAAGTCAGACATTCTCTTTCTCACCTTAGGAAGAAGAATGTTGGAGGTATTAGGGCTCCTGAATATGCTATTATGATTGGCCCATCTCCTGCCCAAACATCAAAGAATAATGGGGATTTTAATGATATGAGTACCCATAGTGAAAAGACCTTAGTGGATTCTCAGTATAATCCCAACAATTGGAAAAATACAATTTATCATAAGAATCAGCTTAAAACGGTAAGTATTAACAATAGGATTACTCTGACTCCTCAGTCAAATCTGAGGAGTATAATGTTGCTCATTTCAGAACCATCACAAGGCAAGAAGATTTTGCCTGCTGATGATTGGGTGTGGGTTAACCAATCATTACCATCTGAATCTAACCACCACTGAGGTGCAAAGATTTTACATGAAGATGATAGGGTAACAATTAGCCAATCATTACCATCCAAGTCTGACCATCGCCAAGTTACCCAATCATTACCAGTTGAGTCTGACCACCGCCAAGGTGAAAAGATTTTACTCACTGGTGATTGGATACAATTCATCCAATTGTTACTGCATGGGTTGGTTTTGCCTCAAAAATTTTCATCTTCAATCTTATAGGCCCAAAACCTATATTCCCTAATTTAGACAACTTTGCTTTGCATTCTTTTACCTTGAATATTGATGGTCTCAAAAATTGAACTAGTTTAAATAGGAAAAGCTAGTATTGACAAGGGGGCCTTTCTTGGTTTTGCCGCGCTTATTATAATAAAAAATATAAAAATTATAAAAAGTTATTATTTTTATACTTTTATTAAAAAGTAAGTTTTTCACCCTGAGAAATTATTTGTGGCCTCCATTCGCAGATCCCACACCTTTGAGTGAGATTGCCTTGAGTAATAAGGGGTATAGACATCCTCTTTAGTATTTTCTTGCTTAGGAACAGAAGGATGGCCTGATTAACACCCAGCAGACATTCCTTGGGACTTACATTACCCTTTTTTCTTTTTCCAAGTGAAGAGCCTTATCACTGGGAAACTGTTCAAGAGCCACCTTCTTGTGCGCCTTGGGTGACTTGATCGCCATTACTGACATAGGTTTTTTTAGATTTTTTTGGGAAAAATTGGGAGTCTTGGGGTGGGAGATATGGAATGTTTCATTCAGGTTCATACAATTCGCGCAAACATGTGTCTTTCCCAACTGTTCTTATGGAAGGAACATCGCGATTTCTGAAATTCTGGGATAACTTCATCCTCAGCCTCTTCCCCATTTGCAATGATAATCAGTTCCAGTTCCATAGGAATTGCACCTTTGAAGGGCGGCAGCTGGGAAACTACTGGGCTTTTGGAGGAAAACTCATTGCAAGTTGAGATGTCAGACTCTACTGACATGGGCAAGGTAGCTGTGGCAACTATGGGGTATGGGTTTGAAGTTTTGAGTGGGATGGGACTGATGTGGGCAGGGATAATCTTCTTTACAACCTGATTCAGTTGGAAAGAAAGGGCCATTGCTTCACCAATATCTTTGAGTAAGGTGGAAATGGTAGAGATTGATGGTTGGTCAATTATGTCAGACTGACAGCAAGTAGAAAATAGACTGGCCTACCATCCTGGATGCCAGAGCATCCAAGTGGTAAACCAGAATGCCAGGGGCACTGCTGCTGGTACAACGGATATGGAACTGGAAGGGAAACTTAAATCTCAACAGATAAAAACGAAAATTTGAGGGAGGGTATTTTAATGGAAAATTTAAGGGAAGAGAATTGACCAACAATTTTCTCAGGGCGATGCGCCCAATTAAATAGTCATCAATTTTGGGAGGAAAATAAACCAGGACCGGGTTCCACAAGTTTGACCTAAGTGGTGAACTATTTGGGAATAAGCGGGTTAGTTCCCTAGGGACTGACATTGCAAAATTTGGTGACGAGTCAAGTTGCAGTCAGTGGTATTGCATCAGGCGCAACGCCTGATTTTCTGGCAGGAAGCTGCCCATTGGGGGTGATGCCTGACTGATTTGGGAGGGGGGAAGATTTCTGATCATCGTGTAAACCAAATTTGCAACTGTCAGACATTCTGGCTGATAGCTCAACCTTCATATCTTTTCAACCATTTGAAATCTGAGTATCCAGCTGATTACCACTCGAATTAGTTGCAATTAATTCTATTTTGGTGATCTTGACACAGATTTTTCTTAATTCATCATAACAGTTCTGCTGAGGAGAGTGCAAGTACTGAAAGTGGGATTCAAAGCTGACAGGCTATTTTCCAGCACTCATCTACCACACGAGCGAGATTGCCCTGAGTAATGAGGGGTATAGCCATCCTCTTTGGTATTTTCTTGCTCAGGAACAGAAGGATGGCCCAATTAACGCCCAGCGGACATTCCTCAGGACTTACACCCAATGTCCCAAGCATTTACCAGATCTTAAGGATGGAGAGTTACCTCAATTAGCCTAAGATTATGAGGACGTGCTTGAAAAAGCTGATGAAACCACCGCTTTACCAAGTGGGGACCAATGACACCTTGACGTTGATGACATTGACCCAATTACATGATGCCCTACTAACTATCTTCAGTTTGAGGACACTTAGTTGAGACCAAGTGACCACCAACAGGCCACATTGCCCCTCTGAATTGCTCTGGACTTTGCCAACAGCCATGGCACACAAGAGGAATGCATACCAGTTGCCTTCACTTGCCAACGCCCCAGAGCCCTAGGGGGAGCCAAAGTAAAATTCACTATCAATTTCTCCTCTGGGTACTGCCAACTAGGAATGACTGAAGATTTGAACACCATGTTTGCCACCTGTCACACTTTTGGGATTTGTTGTCCAATTAAAGGTTGGGTTCTTTAAATGCTACATATTTATTAAGTGTAGATAGCTCCAACAGAATCTCTTAGGGGTCTCTTTCCAACCAAGGCAATCTTTTGACAGAATTTGCATTATTAAGGTGATCTCTGTTCATAAAAATAGTCAGAAATCTCTTTATTATAACAGAAAAATCTCTAGTATATCTAGACAAAACTGAAGGTATCATTATTGATTAGAAATTAGAGATATGTAAAGGTTTGTGCAAAGTTCAGGATTGAGTAGGATAAACTTTGGTAGAAAATTGGGTTTGAGTTGGGTTTAATAAATCTCTGATTGGTGCAGCAGAATGCAAAGGTTTTTGGCGTACACAGTTTTTTTAATCAATGTGGAGGATTCAGGAGGCCTCCAAATGAAAAGATCTTTGTCAGATGAATTGGTGTTTTTGTTGGATAAATTAAGAATCAGAAAGGGTTCAAGATTTTAATCGCTCATTTAGGAGTTTATTGTCATTTATGATTTCTCTAGATTTGAAGCAGCAGAGCTCCATTAATTGTGTCATACATTTTTTTACATTCTAATCTCACCCTCATCAGTGTGAATCCCATTGTTACCAAAAATGACACTCAAGAACTTTCTGAGGAAGGTCATAACTTTGGAAAAGTCTGGTATGAACTCAATTCATGACAGAGATTAATTTGACAGAGTTCAATTTAATATTTCAGTCTTTGACAATAGATCTGTCAGTAAGGGCCTGACCATATTGTATCAAGTTTGTGGATCCGTCCTCCAGGCCCATGATGGTAGAACAGGATGAAATCTCCTAAATTGTACTTGGGAAAAACCAATTTTTGGGCATTGCTTTAATCAGTTTCTTGTTTGCTTATAGATGCATGGACTTAGCAGATAAAGCTTGTAGTCTGAAAAATTCATCAACCAGCATTTGCATAGCTAGTTTGATTGTTTCCAATGAGGAGGTTTCTAATATGGGCTGTACGCTTGAGAGCAGAATCAGCTCTCCCTCATAAAGGTCTCAAAAAGTTGACATCTGGATAACTTGATTATAACTAATGTGGTATGCTAGTAAAGCTGATGAAAAAGTATTCATTCCACTATGAAAGATCAGATTGATGCATCTTATGGAGGAGGCAATTAGTGTTCCATTTAATAATTACACAGCTCCATTGGTAGTAAGATGGTAAGGGGCCATGAAAGAGTGATAGGTGCCCATTAGCGAATTGAGATTAAGTATCACTTGGAAGATGAAGTTGGTACTATTATCAGATAGTAACATCTTCATATTGCTGTGGTGAGTGAAGGTCTGTTTTTATCAAAAAGGATGCGGTTATTTTAGAGGTGGGAGAAACAATGTAGATGGTCTCAAACTATTTTGTAAAGTGACTAACTTCTAGAATGATGTAGTAATGGCCATACATTGCCATAGGCAGAGGACCAATAACATCAATACTAATAGTAGTGAATGGGGCACTAGGGCCCACAACCTGGTATTGATATATCAGATTGGGAGCTTTCTGGATAGTGAAAGTGAAGCAAAAATCAATGAAGTAATGGATCATCTCAATCATCCCATTCCAGTAACAATGCTCTCACAACTACTGGTGGGTCTTTTTTGCCGCGCCATGACATACATTCATATGTGCTTCCAGAGCAAACTTTGTCTTTAAGATGGTTGGACATATGGCAGTCAAGAAGTCCCAACCTGCTTATACATCATTCCATCTTCAATCCAAGGCTGCTCAGTCAATTCTTTGATCATGGTTGGACTGGAAGAGGTTCTTGAACCATTTCTCAGGTTTTAAATAAGTTTATAAATTCAATACTCCTCAGAAGCATAAAGCATCAGTATAGGTAGCTGGGACAATATGTCAGCGTTTTGGTGTACCATTCCAGATTTGTGGATAATTTAAGAATCGCAACTCTGGAGTTTAAGGTTCAGCAGACCAATTGTCCATCAGGATCCTTCATCTGTTGTAGCCACCATAGGGAGGCATAGTTCATCATTATGGTGAAATGGTTTCCATACAGGAAAGGACGAAAATTTTAGATTAACAACTGGACAGCTAGATAATCATGTCAAGTTATGGTGCTTACCTTTCTTCCCAGGTTAAGGCCTTACATAAATAGGCTATAGGGTGATCAACTTGATTTGCATCAAGCTATGACATAATGGCCCCAACAGCCACGTCGTTAGCATTCTTAAAAAGAATAAAAGGTTTATCAAATTTTAAATGTACCAATATAGGGGTAAAGAAGAGATTTTTTAAAACATCAAATGCCTGCTGTTAGGTTTCTTCCCTTCAGAATGAACCCTCTTTATGAAGTAGATACATCAATGGTTTGGCAAGCTCAGTGAAGTATGGGATAAATTGTCATCAATAACCAACCATTTTAAGTAAGACCTGGATATTGTATAAGATGCTTAGTTTTGTAATTTTCTTAATAAATTTAATTTGTCAGGTCATGGTGAAATTCCCTCCTGGGTAACCTTATTCCCAAAGAATTCCAATTTTAGTTTGAAAAAAATAGCATTTGGTGGGCTTTAACTATAATGAAGCAGAGCAAAGATGGTCAAATACTTCCTCCAGATGGGTTAGATATTAATTAAAAGTGTGGGAGTTTAAAGTCACGTTATCATGGAAGTGGAAAGTAAAGTTTAGACTGGCCTGACAGTCAGAATGCACAAAAAAACCCAAAAGCCCAAGGCGCTGCTGCTTATATGACGTTAAATTGTACTGTAAGAGAATTAACCAGCAAGCGGCAATAGACCATAATTATTAATAACAACCCTACAATGAACCAGGCTGTCACAGCCCCAGTGCCCATGGTTTGGGTGCTGGAAAAAATGAGATCAGAATGGGGGTTTGAATTTCGTCATAGTAAAAAAATTAAAATTGGGGGTCACAAAGTTTATTGAACTTTAAATTTATAAATCAACTGTCAATTTTCTCAATGTGTTACAACTGCTTAAATAGACGATTAATTTGGGGAATAGCTTAGAAAAACTCACGATTGGGACCTTGAGATTTGCCTAACCTGGTAAACTTTGAGCAAGGGGGATAAAAACAAACTAGTTTAAACTAACTCTAAATTGTCAGTGGTGGGCTGAGCCACTGTCAGTTTGACCAAGGATGCCCAAATTGCTGATTTTATTTAGTCTTGGCAACTAGAGTGATATTGTCTTGCCCAATGGCAGTGGGAGCCTCCTAAGGCCACCCAATTGTGGGGCGGGCCCATGAGGTCAGGAACAGGTTCAGGATGACCAACTCGCCCACAACCAGTTGATCTGGCATCTGTTGGATCAAACAAGAAATGTCAGATGGGGGTTTTGATACTGCCAGGGAGGGTTTCAAACTGGCATCAGCAAACCCAATGGCCTGATGCCATTGGCAAGTTCTATCAACAATTTTACATTTGGCACATTCTTTATAGAAGTTACACGCCTGTTAGGCTTTGTTCCCAATATTTTTAGGATGGGTTTCAAACCTGAACCAACATTTCCCAATGACCAAATGCCATTGGTGAGTTTTGCTAAGGATTCAACACTAAATGCTTTATTTACTGAAGATGTGTGCATATTGGGCTTTGTTGCCAAAGTTTTGGGGGCTCTTGGGCCTTGTTGTCAAAGGCTTGTTGCCATAGAATTCATTTGCACCTTTTTCACCAACTGAACGCTGACTCCCCAAGAACTTGGTACAAATTCCCTGAATTTGCCATACCAATTCAGCTGAAGTCAGTACTGGGATGGGTGGTGGAGTTCTTAAAGGGTAAGCTGTTATCCAACTCTTGTACACCATGTGGGTGAGATCACCCTGAGTGACAAGGGGGACAGCTTGCCTTCTTGGACTCTTTTTTGATGGGAATGTATATGCCACCCGGTCTAAGTGGAGGGGATGCCCCCAAACTTACATCACCCTTTCATTTTGCCAAAGGGGTGGGCGCCACCACTGGGGAATTGAGAAAGGGCCACATTTTTATGGGCCTTGAGCAATTTGATCGCCATTAGAGTAGCAGTCTTTGGAGGAAAGGGAGTGTCTGAGTGGGTGACGTGGAAAGCCTCAACCAGCTCCAAACAGTTGGCACAATATTGAGTGCTGACCCAGCTGTTCTCATAGGACAGATAGCCTTTACACATGATGAGAATTGGACCAATCTTCGAGATTTGCAGAGAGCCAGGATGTTTTCCACTTCATCTTCCTCCACGCCCTCAATCATGATGAGCTCTGGATCCAAGGGGATTGCCGCCTTGAATGGGGACAGCTGCAAAACATGAATGACTGGATGTTGCTTCCAGTGAGGTGGTTTTGGGATTTTTGCCCATATTACCAGCCTGCTAGATTACCAGGAATCAATAGGGATAATTTCTTAATGCAAGGTGAATTGGAAATCGGTTGCCCCTGATTTCAGAGTAGCTATGTTCA
>JAKSZP010004658.1:0-38785 GCA_022478985.1 Massospora cicadina
CCGCCTTACCTGGCCTGCAGCTGAAGTAGTGAGAGACCTAACTCACAGAATATTAAACCATGGAGATATTTCTTCACGAGAAAGAGGTTCTTCTCTAAAGGACTATCTAATGTACCTCTATGTGAATCAACTCTTCCTGACGTCTACAGTCAGCTTACCAATCTGACTACCTTTGTCCACAAACTTGCTCTTCCAGCATTGTTCCATATGATACATATGTTAGCCATCCATCATGAAGAGCTGCAACAACACCTGGAAAACCATGATGCTTTAAGATTAACTTATGATAATTCATACAATCTGACCTCTGAACATATTGGAACAGCAAAATCTGGTGTGGAGGAAAACCGCAAATTCAATATTCAGTTGCATAAGTGGCTCATCACCATGGATATTGGCGTAGTAAAGTATATAGAGGAGGCTAAGAAGATCTTCCAGGATTAGTTTAATGCATCTGGTGCTAGCACCTGCTCTCTACTTGAGGAGTTTGCCAAGCAACTTGAAAAGCATGAACAGCAAATTCACCTTGACCTCTTGGCGCACGCGTCCACCCCTCAACCTGGGATAGAACAACTTGTGGCTGTGGTGGAGCAGCGACTAGCCCAGCCTTGTCCCACGTTGAGGAAATGATCGGCGTCTGTTTAAAAAAGCCTTCTAGGGCTACTCCCGCTCTAGAGGTCAAGGTTGTTCAACTGTACAAGGAGTTATACTTTATAAATTCTTTACTAAACCAGATATTTAGCCTGACTGGTAGAAAATGTATTAAAGAAGCTCAAGGAGCTAAGACCTCTCTTGAAGGGACCACACTGTTGATGGATGTGCATAGTTGATTGACGCAGGTTGAGCACAGTTATGAACAAATTAAAAGTTACATACATGTGAAAGGCTCCCACCCACCTGGCGACGAAGGGTGTAAACAGATGAAAGAGGAGCTCAAAAAGCGCGTAGGGGTGGTGGAAGTTGACCAACAAACCCTAAGCTCTCTTGTGTCACAACTCCGTTTTAAAGTCAAGGCACTGGAAAGTCGGGTTAAATATCTGGAAACTCACAAACTGGGGATAGACGCCAGACTGGATTTATGTGAATCTGCCTTCCAAAAGCCCGTCACCGGCATGAAAACAAGGACTGATGCTATCCAAGACCAGCTCATTTGGTTCTCCCGCTCCTTTGATCAGTTGGATCTTCACTCAGAGACCACGGGGATAGATGCTCCTGCAGTTTATACCCTCTCTGGGGATGACCATGTTTCATTCAAGCCAACTTTTAAGGACAAGTTTATCCCTGGCGAGGGTATCATCGCTTCATTTTTATATGTCTATGAAGCTGCTATAGAAGGGAATGACTTCAGAAGGTCAAACATATCCTCTCTTGTTTGAGTCGCATGGCCCAGGAGGTGATGATGCCTCATATGGATTCTCTTAACACCTGGTCTAAAGTTAAAAGGCGCTCCTTGACGAGTTTGGATTTAAACAAAGCTTAAGATGAAGAAACAAGCTTTCATGCGCATTAGCATAATAAAAGGAGAGTCAGTGGTTGCTTTTGTGGAACAGTTCTATGTTGAAGAGCAGATGTTGTTGACTTCTAAGATGTTGACCTTGGACGACGCTTTTGCCGCTATCTTTACTAGGTTAGCGTCTCACCCTCCTTTAGGCGATGCACATCACTTAAGTCAAAGCTATTTCTGCAACGCCCAAGATATAAAAGAGGCTCTTCTAGATGTCACTGACTTTCACTAGCTTGAAGTTTCTCAAGGAGTAATATTTAGACCCCGCTTTCTGGCCATTGAGGATCAAAATTTCAAGCCCCAGGTACTGGCTATTAAATACAAAAGGAGACCCTTCAGATTATGGGTCCTGAGAAGCAAAAACCAAAAGCTAAGCGGTCTGAACATCCCCGGTGTTCCTACTGCAACAAGATTGAGCACTATGAGATTGTGTGCTGGAAAAAGAAAGCCAACATTGAGGAGCAGGGAAAAGAGATGTTGGCATAGGGATAGGCATCCCTATTGTTGACGAATCTTATGTGCATGAATCACCTACTTTAATTGCTTTAATAAACCTTGTTGAAAATACCCCTAGGAATTAATTGGAAGGGGTTATGAGGATGTTGGTTACTACGTACTAGGAATATCCGCTGAAAGGAATTTCAGATTTTTTTAAACGCTGGATGGGTAGATGAGACCACTATATCTGAATACATGTACCTCATCCAAGTTCTAGGGTTTCCTGCGGTTATTGATACCGCCAGAGATTCTAAGGATCTCTTAACTGGCTTGATTAGCCCTCTCTAGCGAGGTCACACCTTGAAGTCCATCTTGAAGGGTTACCCCACGACTGCTCGCAGACTAAACTCCACCTTCCAGATCGAGGAGGCCTTAGCTCTGTCTCCTAACTTTGAGGAACACTCACCAAGATGGAAGTGTTCATTCAAAAAGTCCATGTGATGGCCATCCTGGATACTAGCTCCCCAGTGAGCGTAAACTCTTCAAAGCTGATGAAAAAGATCAGGCTGGATCCTGACTTGGAGTACAAATAAGAATTTGGAACCGCAGGCCCAAACAACACCTGCGCCATTGGGGCATAACCTTCCCTTCCCATTCAAATTGGGAAGCTCATCTTTTCGGCTCCTGCAGAGGCCTTGGACATCAACACCTATTATATGCTCATAGGTACCCAATTTATGATTGAGTACGAGGAAAATTTACATGAAGCAAGGTTTACTATACTTACTCAATTATGAAGTCCATTTAGTTTTATCAAATAAAGATCCAAGCAAGAACGAAGATTCTTGTCTGGTTGAGTACCTAATTTCCGCTTTTCCTTTACATTATACCACCTCTGGGCAAAGTACAAAATAATTTCCCAATTCAGTGGATGCTAGGGATGGTATTCCTTTCTATGCCTCAGACGAGGTTGTGATTAAGCTGGGTGAACAACGAGTGGCTGACATAAAGATCACACTCCAATTCCCACACCACTACTTGTTGCACCTCATAATTATTAGGGCGTTAGACAATTGGAGCCTAAGGTATTGCCTGGCATACTAGACCCAGCTTACCAGAAGCCTATTAATCTTCTGTAGGGGAACCTCAACAGCAAAGACCTCATTGTAAGATTCTAGGAGATTGGTAGAATATTATTAGTCCATGTGAAGGATATTTAATGAATTCACTTCATTAGTTCTACGTTGAATATGGGCTTGCCAACGGATAATCTGTTATGTACCTTACCTAATGTCCATATCTCATATGAGCTAACCCCATAAGAACTTGACAAAGTTCACTCTTTATTAGAAGGATTTAGCAACATGTTCTCCAAATTGGATAACGACTATGGCCACATGAAGTACTGGAGCCACTCCATTAATGTGGGTGATGCCCGTCCCATTTGGTCAAAACCTTACCACAAGTCAAAGGTGGAAGAATAGCAGATGAGGAATGAGCTCAAGCAGTTACTAGACGCGGGGCTACTAGTTCCTTCACAGATCTCTAGATCTCCCCCATTTTGCTAATTAAAAAAGAAGAAAGGAGGTCATTGGGTAGTCATGGACTACTGAAAATTAAGTAACCTCGCAAAAAATAGCTATCTTATCCCCCACATTGACGACGCTCTGGCACAACTCTCCAGGTCTAACTTCTTCTCTGCAAGGGACTTGGCTAGCGGATACTAGAAATTGGACCTTTCTCTACAAGCCCAGGAGAAATGTGCTCTTATTTTCAATAAATGCCTATTTTAACCCACTCAATTACCCCATAGGTTGTGCAATGTGCCCACAACCTTAAAGAGAGCTATGGATCACAGTTTACAGAATCTTAAGCTGAGTTGTGTGATTGTCTATCTTGTTAATATCGCCGCCTTTTCCAAAACTTAAACGAGCTTTTGACGCATCTAAAGGAAGATTTTCATTGCTTGCAGGAGTATAACATTAAGCTGAAGCCCTCTAAATGTTTTTAGAAGAAATTGTATTCCCTCAGACACGTCATCTCACAGGAAGGGATTCAGCCCCTACAAGATAAGTTGAAGCTATTTCTAAAATTTCTGTGCCCAAAAAACTTTGGGATAACCAGGTATTTCTGGGCATAATGGGGTGTTACTATCAATTCTTCTCAAAGTTCGCCCAGCTCAGTGAGCAACTTATACGCCTCCTGGTCAAAAACACTCCTTTCTATTGGGGTGCTGAACAGAAGGCCGCAATTGAGACCTTAAAAATTTTTTATAACAACGGCCTGTCCTCTGCCACCCAGATTATGGTAAACCCTTCCATATGTTTACCGACGCCTCTGACTATGCTGTTGGTTCCATCCTGGCTAATTGGATGAGGATGGAATAGATCATTCCGTATCTTATTTCAGCAAGATGCTTTAAAAAGCCAAAAGCAACTACAGTTTCACTGAGAAAGAGTGCGTTGCCGTCCTTCTTGCTGTCAAATATTACAGCACTCTATTATATAGAGCTCCTTTAAAGTATTTACTGACCACACTACTTCGAAGTGGTTGCAGAATATGAAAAATCCCTCTGGGCGTTTGACACGCTGGGCTCTAAAGCTCCAGCACTACTACATGACCATTGAGCACCAGGCGGGAACCCACCATATGAGCATTGATGGTTTGACTCAGCTGCCTATTCTTCACCTGGTTATAGTGAAGCTGAGAGGCTGCAAGACCTCTTATGACACCTGAAGACTGGGAAGATGAGGATGAACCCATCAGGAAAACATTATCTTGACACTCCTACAACGCCAAGGTGGAAAGCGGAATGTTGTATAAAAAAGTAAGTTTTAATTTGTAGTCCTATCTCCAACTTTCTGAGCAAATCCCCGGATCATGAAGGCTCATTCTATGCTGGGTCATAGTGGAGTGCGTAAAACGTATGAGTGGATTAGAAACCAGTATTATTGTGAGGAGGGCGTTGAATCTATCTTTAAAGTTCAGGACGCCTGCCTAGCCTGTAAGAAGCAATCCAGCTTTAAACACAGATAACAATAAACCCACTACGCCTCAACAAGCTTTCCATATGATAAGTTTAATGCGGTGGATCTTCACCCCAGAATATTAGTGGAAATCAATACATCCTGGTAGTAATTGATCACTTCACCAAATGGGTTGAATCTGTTGCTCTTCCTGCTCTAACCGCGAAAGCTAACACAATTTCTTATATTAATAATTTTACTTGGTATGGTTGCCCCTGGTCCTACTATGTGGCAACAGGAAAAATTTCACCTCCAGATTGGTTAAGATCTTGGCTACCTCCATGAGCACATCAACTCATTTTGGCCCCCTAAAACCCTTCTACAAATGGTACTGTAGAGAGAGCAAATAGAACTTTGGTTTCTATATTATGGAAGATGGCTAGTTCAGACCCTCTACATTTGGATAAATTTCTGCCTAGTGCTCTTATGAACTATCATATTAGCTATCATCACATTCTTAAAATGTCTACCTTCCATGAATTATATGGTAAGGAACCTGGAGTACCTGCTCTGCTAGCTAAAGTTATCTACTCAACTAGGGCTGATGACCCTAAAAAATTACAAGGGAAGAATAGCTCAAATCAACATCTAGCTGCAGTCTAATGCCATGACTAAATTAACTAAAATAGTTAGCAAAGAAGGCTTAACTGATAATGAGTATAGACAACCTTTACTGCCTTCCAGATATCATATTCTGTGTTATATTATCACAATCACATTATCCCCAGAAGTAGCAATCTTGGGTCCATTTGGGAAGGACTTCTGTTATTTTTTTAGTACTAGATGGTCCCAACCCAAGGGGGATTCATCGATGTTTATTGAATTACGCCTGGGCTCCTAAGAGCCTGAGGCGAGGGAAGGGAGGAGGAGGCATCGAGAAAGGGAGGGGGTTTGCGCGCCAGAGCCGTGCTGCAGTGACAACTGAGCGGTTGAGGGTTGGCGACATAGTGCAGACCTTCAGGGCCATCTTAAAGTGTACCTGAAAGTGGGTGATCATGTGTGGAAGGGTCCACACCTGCTGGTCAAAGGCAGCACGAAGGAAGGAGTTATGGATGGTCCAGATGGCTGTGGCATAGGTGAGGACACGGAGGGGTCGGTAACAACCAGGCAATGTCTGCTCGAACATGAGGTCTTGCACAGGGTGTCCAGACCAGGGCTGAGCATGGAGGAGCGCGCGGGCCTTTGTCCAAAATGCGGCGACACCTGGACAGGTGAAAAAACGATGGAGGTGGGAGTCAATAGGCTCCACACAGCGGGGGCAGCTTCAGCGCTGGAAGGTAGGGCCAGTCCGGTTCCCTGTCCTGTATGAACAGTGGAGCACCCTCCATAAGGTGTTGGAAACCTTTGCTGACAGGATATGGTGATAGACGTCCTTCCACAATTCCTTAAGGTCAAATCTCACGGAGGGAGGGAGGAGCTCAAGGAGTCTTGGGCGGATGGGAGGACGATCTTGGGGGTTGAGGCGAGTTGTGACAACTTGTCCATTGTGCACAATTTCATGGCGACGTGGGCTGAGGCCAGGGCCTTCCTTCTGTATGGGAAGGCATGGTGGATCCGCGCGCCTACTCGTTTCAGGGCAAGGAGAGCCTGGTTCAGTAGGGGGATGAGGATGGTTTTAGGCGATGGCCTGGGTGGTTTGTGAGCCACTCCCCTAATGAGGTCAGAGATGCTCTAGGAAGACCCAGAGCTGCTGACACTGACTGGCGGAGGGCGGGCGCCCATTGGGGCATGGGGGTCGCGTCCCAGCAGACAATCGGCCATAGGAACTTCAGGAAGATTGTGGTGGCGTGGGATCGCGTGTCCAGAAGCCCTAGGCCCCCTTCATTGCAGGGTCGGGCAATGGTTGAGAGGGCCAATGGTGGATGGTTTGAGCCCCAGATCCAACAGCAGAGGAATACATTGAGCCGCGTATAAAAGGCATCTGTGAATGGGCAGACGTGCGCTAGGAACCAGACTTTGGAGAGAAGGAACACATTGGCCATCAGAGCTCGACCCTGGGGGGTGATGTGCCGCCGGTTCCAGCTGGCAATCCTGGAGTTAACTGCTGCAAGGAGCAAGTCCTCATTGTCTTTTAGCGCAACTCCTTGTTGGTTGGTGAGAACGCCCAGGTGACGGAAGGTACCGCGCTCAGGTTCAATACCAAATGGTGGGGGGAAGGTGGGGAGCCGACCTGCACAACTGTTGTCTTGGAGGTGTTGACCATGGTGTTGGACGCCTTGGTGTACCTCTCAATGGTCACAGCAGCGAGGGAAACATCCCCAGGGCAGCCAAATGCAATGGCAGTGTCATCTGCAAATGCCATGGTGCGTGTGGGGGCTTTACCTGGGACCAGAATCCCTGTTAGCTTGTCCTGTAAGGAGGCCAATAGGGGGTCAAGGGTGATGTTAAAAAGGATAGGGCTCAGGGGGTCCCCTTGCCGGAGACCTTGTCCAACTGGTACTTCCACTGTAAAACCCATTGGCGCCAGGACTCTGGTGTGGAGCTGGTCATAGAGCGCTGATATCCAGCGCCTAGCTGCGGGTGGGAGATGGAAGCGGGCCAGGGAAGCATCAATATACTTCCAGGATACCCGATCATATGCTTTCTCCATATTAGGAGAGCCACAAAGCTATTCACCTTACGAGAGTTAGCAGTCAAAGTCACGTGAAGGTCATTATAGTTGTCCCATAACGACCTCCCCGGAATAAAACCGTACTGGGATGGGGAGAGGCGAGGTGACACCCATTTGGTGATGCGGTTGGCCAGAAGCTTCGTGAAGAGCTTGTGGTCTGTGTTGATCAACGCTATGGGGCGCCAGTTCGCCAGGTTCTCACGGTCTGACTTATTGTGAATGAGGGTCGTGATTGAGCCTCTGGAGTCGGGGAGGACCTCGCCATTCACCAAGAGTGCAGCGAAGAGGTCGCGGAGGGTTCTGGCTATCACTGCAGGTTCCAGAAGGTACACCTCAAAGGCTATTCCGTCTGGGCCTGGGGCTTTAAGCCGTGGGGATTTCAGAAGGGTTTCCATCACCTCCTGGATGGAAATAGGCGCCAGTAGAGCCTCATCAGCCCGTGGGTCAATGGGCGGCTCTGGAGCCCTCCACAGGAAGTCTTGGATGTCCGATGGGTCCACCTGGGTGGCATGGAAGAGGCTGGAGTAGAAGCGGTGTAGTTCCTGCGTGATTTCCTCCTTGTCTGAAGTGGTTGTAGTGCCAATCTTCAGTGCAGTAATATCCTGCGCTGTTGACCGGGCTTTCTGTTTCTGAAAGAAGAAGCGGGTGGGGCGTTCCCATTGAGCATAGTAACGAGATGTTGTAAAGTTTTCTGCCCGTTCTTCCTGCAGTGTGAGCTCCAAGCGGAGTGCTTCCTGCGCCGCTTCCCAGTCTTCCAACCATCTGGGAGAGGGCGAAGGCTGGCAGTTTCGCTCTAGATGTCTAATTCTGGCTTCCGCCCTTTTGACTCTGGCGCGAGCTGCAGTCATCTGGGCTTTGGCACAGTTGTAAGCAACGCGGGTGATGCCCTCCTTGGTCACCGCCCATTTAGCCTTGTGGTCAAGCAGGTGGGGTGGGGGGAGGTGAGAGTCTCCCGGATGGTCATAGACAGCTTCTCCTTAGTGAAGGGGTTGTTGAGAAGAGCTGGGGCAACCCTAGGCCAGAACCTACGCGACGGTCTAAGTGTGGTGGTGAGGACAACGGTGAGTGACCTGTGATCACTCAGATGGTTGTCACGAGAGATGGGAGAGGAGACGCGGCCAATTAGCAGGGGGCCAATCAGTGCCATATCTATGCGTGACGCTGACTGGAAAGCTCCTCCATCATACTGGATCCTAGTCATGCAACCTAGGCCAGACGCGGAGGGTGGAAGCGCATCTATAAAGCCACTCAGGCGAAGGAAATCCTGGATGCGACTTGATCCAAGGCGTTCCTTTGCTGCAGGGGGTAAGAGTCACGGACGCGACTTATGGTTGTGTTGAAATCTCCTAAGAGGACTGTATTCCGTGGGAGATTGAGTTGGAGGAGCTCTTCCAAGAGCCGATTTTGCTCCTGATCTGCATTAGGCAGGTAGATGCTTTCAGCGAAGAAGGAGAAGTCAGGAGTGGTGAGTTTGGCCAGTATGAGGCGGCCACCTAGGTATTGTGAAAAAGAATGGGTTTTAACCCGGTGATTCAAAACAATAAGGGCGGCATGGTTTGTCCAGAAGGAGTTGCCTCCAAACTGTTCATTCCATGCAGATTGTTCGTGGGGGAGGATATGGGGCTCCTGGACAGCAGCGATGTCAATTTGTGCTGACTTGAAGTTTCGGAGGAGGCGGGCTCTCCGCTTAAAGTCCCACAACCCATTTGCGTTGATGGATTGCAGGGCCAGGGTGCTGCCATGGGGACTCATAGCTGTTCCCCTCCATGTCCTGGGGGGTTGCCAGCGCTTAAACCTGCTGCTGTGAGGCGGCTAGTTTTGAGTCCTTTAGCTTGACTATTAGCTGCAATCCGTGAGGAGCGTCGAGGGTTCTGAGGGGAAGGAGAGGGTGGGGGGCGGAGGACCCAGTAAGCCAGCCAAGGATGCTGCCCCCGCTCCTTTGCAGGGGAAGGACCTGAGGGTGCTCAATGGTGACCTCCGCGGTGTCCCCATTTGATGAGTCTGAGTTCATATTCACTTCCTCCAACACTGCAAAGGATCCGCGCGAAATGGACTGTAGGGGTTGGGGTAGGACTCTTTGAGGTGGCACTTCTACCGCAGGCCGCGAGTTGCCAGTCCATGCTGGTGGGCATAGCTCCATTGGGAGCTGAGGGTTGATGCGATAAATTGCTGGTGGAGGTTGGTGGGGGTGCCGCGGAGCCCTGAGTGGGGGTGGCTGACGAGGGGCACCCTGTGGGAGATGCCTTGCGCTTGGTGAGAGAGGGAGTTGACTCTGGGAGATTGGAGGGGGTGCCCATTGGAAGGGGGGCATGAGCGCGAAGGTATCCCATACCAATAGTGGGGTTAGCTGTTTCAACTGCTAGGCGTAAGGCCTCAGGGGACAGGTCTTGAACGGGAACCCATTGTGTGGGTTGTGGAATTGCTGCTGCAGCCACGTGGGATCGTTTTTGGCCTGGTTTAAGCCCCTGGGTGGTGGCTAAGAGGGCTTGTTTTCGAGCTGTGCAGCCACTATACAAGTGTCCAAGGGCGTTACACCATGAACACCGGGGGCGCGCCTGATCAGGGTTGACAAAGAAGATCTCAGGTCATGCCCCAACTACCGCCACACGAGGAATAACCTCAATGTTGCGGGATACAGTGGGGGAGGGGATGAATGACGCCCTAGCAGTGCGAGCTCTTTGAGTGGGAGCATAGTAAGAGGGGACGCTAAAGTCCACTGAAAGAACAGACCCAAACTCCATTAAACCACGATGGAGTGCCAGTTTAAGAGACTCAGGATCAACAGTCGTTGGTAGGTTGGAAAAAGTAACCCATGAAATTTTCTCCAGGTGAGAGCGTGTGCAGGAGATGCGAAGAGATCCGCGTTGAATAATGACCTGGAGGGTGGCAGCATGGTCAGCAAGGGCAGCTTCAGTGAAGCCCACATCGATGTAGTGGCCCTCCACTGATTCATGGATGGTGGTGTTAATAGGGAATGTCTCCACAATCGCTGCAAAGTATGAGAAGTAATCCTCTGTATAGAATTCAACAGGGTTATGCCCATAATAAAGGCGAATTGCGTGGGAGAGGGTTGAGCGAGGTAGAGCTTTTTGTGCTCTAGTTTCGGCCCATTTCTTCTTAACATCAGCAATAAACGCCACTTCACGGGGATCAGCTTTGGGTAGCGTTGGTGCCAGAGGTTTTTGCCATGCCCCAGTGGCTCCTTTGGTACGTTTGTGTTTGCTTTGGGCTGCAATTGCAGGTTGAGTGTGAGCTGGTGGTTTGGACAAGTTTGCGGAGTTCCCTTGTTTCTGGAATGTTACAGCAGTTTCTGGCGTCATATTGAATTGAGGGGCGGTTTGTTGGGCCTCGCTAAATTGGGGAGGCCCATCCAGATTGGAATTAACTCCAGCCAGTTGGGAGGAGCGAGATGTTTCATCACCATCCCAATCTAATTTGGGTAAATTCAGCCCAAGTATTTGCTGTGATTTCGTGGGCAAAACTCACTGGCTGATTGGTGAATTGGTCGTTTTCAGCATATTGAGATAAAGTGCTGACTTGAGAAGTGCCGATTATGGGGTTTAAATGGGATGGGTGAGATTGGAACTGATGTGAAGTTCCAAAATCTGAACCATTTAAATCCCCATTGGGAAGAGTAGATTGTCTCAATTTGGTGCTTAGTGAACCAGAATGTGCAGCTAATCCAACCTTACATCTGAGGGTTTGGGGGCCAGGTGATTGTTGGGCCTCGCTAAATTGGGGAGTCCCATCCAGATTGGAATTAACTCCAGCCAATTGGGAGGAGGGCGTTGTTTCATCACCATCCCAATCTATTTGGGTAAATTCAGCCCGAGTATTTGCTGTGATTTCGTGGGCAAAACTCATTGGCTGATTGGTGAATTGGTCGTTTTCAGCATATTGAGATAAAGTGCCGACTTGAGAAGTGCCGATTATGGGGTTTAAATGGGACGGGGTGAGATTGGAACTGGTGTGAAGTTCATAAAATCGAACCATTTGAATCCTCATTGGGAAGAGTAGATTGTCTCAATTTGGTGCTTAGAGAACCAGAATGTGCGGCTAATCCAACCTTACATCTGAGGATTTGGGGGCCAGGTAGCTGGGTATCGCCCCTCATGGAGGGAGCCAGAAACACGGCGTCAGCAATAATAGATGGGGCTGAATTATCTGACGCAATGGGGGAGGTGAATGTCTGGATGGGCTGAGTTGCATTCAACTGAGCAGACGCCATTAAAACAGCGTGGGTGATGGCCTCCTTGGTTGGAGGGGGCCCAGCGGGTTGGTGGGAGGCAGCGCACACAGAGCTGTTAGGCGTGCAGGTTGCAAAGTGCGATCAGGTGAACTGGCGCTAGTTGGAGTAGCTCTAGGTTGGGGGTGGTGCCTGCTTTCATGGCTGCTGCTTGAGAGCGGGTGATTCTGGTTGACCCTGAGGTGGGTAACCGAGGTTGCTTCGTTTGGGGGTGGTGCTGGCTCATTTGGCATAGCCTGCGGGTTTTTTTGCGGGGTTTTCGCCATATTTGCTAATAGTTTTCGTAAATCTCTTTAGTGGAGCTAAATTTCAGGCTGAATTGATTTTCGAAAGGTGATGCTTAGTAGAAAGAGATTTGGAAGGACTTCTGTTATTGTTTATAAGAAGGGCGATAAATATTCCATAAAATCCCTGGCCTCTGGAGTCACTATCAATAGAGTCCATGGACGAATTTTACGCCCTTATTTTCCCCCAAAATCTTGAAGGGTGGCAATGTTGGACAATTGAATATGCGACTACTGGTTAAGAATGTTTTGGGGCTGTTCCCCCCCCCCAAAAAAAATATTAAACTCTCCTATTCCAAACCTTAGCCAAATAATCCCAATCATAGAAATACTTCTACTCCTATGCCTCATTCAGACAGTCTTGCTGTTGGTAATATGGTTAAGATGAACTTGCAGCAGAATTAATGGATTCATTTAGAGGTCCACCCACGTCCCTCCCTTAAATTTAGTTCAAATTCTTAAGCGGAAATAACCCCTTTTATAAACTCAAAGGGGTTCTATGAGGCGAAAATATTCTCAAGAGGTTTGATTGGATTAAATATTAAATCTTTACCCCGCAGATTCATCCTACCTGCTATTGACCCACTATCTGAAGTCAAGTCAAGGAGATGAGATTCTTAAGAGCTCCAAGAAGACAAATTGTCATATTATTAATTGAGCTACCCTCTGCTTATTGCGAATCTCTTGCCCCTCTCATTTATACAATCAAATTATTTTTAAATACTAGGAGGCTGTATTCTAATGAAGAAAAGATTCTGCCCCTATTTTTATCGTTAATATATTTGTCATATTTAAAGCTCAATTTGTAGTTTATTTTTCTCTACAATATATAACAGCAGCTGAGAGTTCAATACTCTTGCAACTGCTAAATTGTTGAAATCCTGTGCAAAAGCACTGGCTAGCATTAACCACGCTGGATTCCAACAAAACCAATTTCAATAGGCTGGATGAATGTGTAAACCTTGTAGGCTTATCTCAAGTTAAACAGGAACTGGTACCAAGATTCCCAATCTAAGTTTTATGGGGTTTACATAGGATATTAGAGGATATTTCTAATCATGCAGAGTTGATTTTCAATATGTATATTCAAGAACCTTTCCTTTTTAACCTGACTTCTTACTTTAACACTCTCTTCTCTCCCTTAACACTAAAAAAATTAGAAAATTTGCAAATTGATATCTCTTGGATTACCATACCTCATCTGCTTATGGTTCTATGATCTGATAGGTTACATGATAACTGTTGGATTTTAAGCTTTTGTTATGCTCTGCTGGTGCGTTTTGCACCTAAATTCTAACAATATTTCTGAAGGAGAAGTAATATTCTATACTAACCGAATAATTTATACAGGAGATTTTGCAGATCACTTATACCTAATAAAAGATCTTTTGAATTAAATTAAGGATTGGGTTTTTTAAATTTTTTATTTGTGGCGATAGGGTCAAAAAAGAACCCTAATAATATGCCGCTGCTTAGTATTTAAACAATCTGAAGCTCAAAGTGGGAGGGCGAGAAATTTATTATAACTTACAAGCATTTTAATTAGGGTATGTGGCGTTTTTTTAGTACTAGATGGTCCCAACCCGAGGGGGGATTCATCTATGTAGGGTATGTGGCGTTTTGACTTATCAGAACTTTCAATTCTCAGCTCGCTTCAATGGAATGGCTGATGTAAGGTCAATACTGGGTAGGACAAGTCCGTTAGGTAAAGATTTAATATATTTAACCCAATCAATGGACAAAAAATATTTGCACCTTGTGGGACCTCCTCAAACCCTATAAAAGAGGGTGGTCTCCGCCTAAATGTGTGAAGTAATCTAGATTTGGGTCAGGGAGGAACCTCAGACAGACTCCCCTGATTCCGCCTCATGGTCAGTGCGATCCAACTACCTGAACTCATGCTATTTGCCCGAGAAGTATGAATAAAAGTACTACTCCAATTTGAGGAGTTCCACCGAGAATTGGCCAGGGTCTTTTGGCCAATAGTTTCATTATCTACCTCTTAAAACGCTCTTCTCGCAATATTGGACTTATAATTGGTTAACATCAATCCCTTTAAGAGTGGTAGAGGGTGAATTAAGGCGTAAGAACTGGCCATGAACCCAGTTGATGGTAACTCCAAAAGCAAGGAATTTGATGGAGTATTCATCCCCTCACTTATATGTGATTACAAAAGGTCCCTTCCAGATAGACCCAAGCTTCTCACTCCTAGGAGTAATCTGATTGTGGTAATACAGTACTAAGTCTGATACTTGGAAGGAAGGAAGGAAGAGGGGCCAGCTCTCATTAACAGCTTGACTTTCTTTAGTGGAAGTTTTAGCCAAGTTAGTCATAGCCTCTGATTGTAGTTGGATGATGTGCTGGGCCAACTTTTTCAAGGCTTGTTCAGGGTCAGTCCTGTCAGAGAAAATATCTTTGGCTAATTAAGCAGGAATCCCCAGTCTTCGCCCATACAACACATGAAAAGGGGACATTTTGATGATGTGATGGTAACTAATACAATAGGCCATGAGCGCGCTGGGCAGGTAGATATCCCAGTGAAGAGTGTCTGAATTGGTCATCTTGCATAGTATAGAGACCAGGGTTCCATTAACTGTTTCTACATCCCCATTTGTCGATGAAATGTAGGGGGCCGAGAAGAGTGTTGTGTTCCCATGGAGGTGGAATGGAGCTTTATTACTCAGGAGGTAAAGTTTATCCCATTGTCACAGAGGAGGACCTGGGGGAAACCATGACGCGTGAAGGTATTTGATGTAAGAAGGTAGCAGTGGCCTTGGAAGTCCAATCGTGGAGAGCACCAGCTTCAAACTATTTGGTAAAATGGTCAATTCCAACCAAGATGTAACGATTGCTCCCAGTAGTCTTAGAGAAAGGACCTACCACATCCAAACTTATGGTGTGGAAGGGTTGTTAGGGTGTCGTAGGTTGGTACTGATAATGAGTCTTGAAGCTGGATTGTTTTATAGGTCATATAGGCATCCAGGGCTTCAGCTATGGTCTCCATGATGCCCTCCCAGTAATACCGCTCTTTAACCCACTCATAAGTTTTTTGGACTCCACCATGGCCCATGATAGTGTGAGACTCCAGGATCAAAGGTACTCTCTATGATGGCCGGAGATAGGGCAACCGGTTTTACTCCTACTTTCTTTTATTACTTCCCACTTTCCACCTTGATGTTGCGGGAGTGCTGAGCTAGTATCTTCTGACCTGGTTTGTCTTCATTCTCCCAAGCGTCAGAAGTCATGAGGAGATCATGTAACCTCTCCACTTCACTATTGTCTAAGTAAATAATAAGCAGCCGCGTCAACCTGTCTACATTGATATGGCTAATTTCTGCCCTGTGCTCAATGGTTATGCTGTAGTGTTGGAGCTTCAGAGCCCAGCGAGCATCCATCCGTGTGGTCCTTCATATTTTGCAACAACTTCAAAGAGGCGTGTTCAGTAACCACTTTGAGTGTCATCCCCTATAAGAAGGGGCAGTAGTATTTGACAGCGAGAAAGACGGCAACGCACTCTTTCTCAGTGACGCTGTAGTTGCATTCAGCTTTTGTGAGCATTTTGCTGAAGTAGGACACAAAGTGATCAACCCCATTCTCATACAATTGAGCTAAGATAGCCCCAACGGCGTAGTCAGAGGCATCCGTGAACAACATGAAGGGCTTGCCATAGTCAGGGTGACAGAGAATCAGCCATTGTTGCAATAACTCCTTCAGGGTTCAAATGCGGCTTTTTGTTCAGTACCCCAATAGAAAAGAGTGTTTTTGGAAAGTAAGCGTATAAGTGGCTCACAGAGCTGGGAGAACTTGGGGATGAATTGATGGTAATACCCCATCATGCCAAGAATAACTGTATGTTGCAAAGGGTTTTAGGCGCAGGCATTTTGGATATCGCTTCAACATTGCCTTGGTGGGTTGAATACCATCTTGAGAAATAGTGTCCAAGGAAATTTAATTTGTTCTGGAAGAAGGTACATTTTGAGGGCTTCAGCTTGAGGTTAGATTCCCACAACCGTTGAAACACTTCTTTTAGGTGTGTGAGGTGCTCGTTGAATCTCTTGAAGAAAACTGTGATGTTATTTAGATAGCCAATCAAACAGCTCAGCTTGAGATCCTGGAGAATATGATCCATTGTCCGCTGATATTGGACGGCGCATTGCACAACCCCTGGGGTAATCAAGTGGGTTGATATAGGCCCTCGCTACAGATAAGGGCGCACTCTTTCTGATCCTGAGGAGAAAGGTCCATATGCCAATACCCACTATCCAAATCCATGGCAGAAAAGAATTTGGACCCAGAGAGTTGGGCCTGAGCGTCATCAGTATGAGGGACAGAGTAGTTGTCCTTCTTGGTGAGGTTGTTCAGCTTATGGTAGTCCATAACTACCTGATGACCTATATTTTTCTTCTTTATTAGTAGAAGAGGAAATGATCAAGAGCTTCGATATGGAACCAACACCTAGAGTCTAGCAGCTGTTTGAGCTGATCCGCATCTGTAACTCCTCAGCTTTTGATCTGTGGTAGGGTTTGGAGCGGATGGTTCAAGCCTCCCCAACATCAATAGTATGAGTCCAGCCCTTCATGTTCCCATAGTCAGTGTCATATTTGGAGGAAATGCCGCTATAGGTACCAAGTAGAGAATGGACTTTGTTGAGCCCCGCTGGGGTTAGTCCACTAGAGATATGAACAGTAGGCATCATACATAATGATTGGTTGGTGGGTAAGCCCGTATCAGCCATAGACCCAATATAGTGGACTTGCTTGATGTCCTCAATGGGTATTAGCAGGCCTTTTCCGATTTCCTGATTCTTTTTTATGACCAGATCCTTTGGGGTGAAATTTCCCATCGGGAGATTGATGGGTCACTGATAGGCTGAGGACAATACGCCTGGCAATACTCCGGGCTCTAAGGGACTAACACCCTCAAAGTTGGTTAGATGCAATAAGCAGTTGTGGGGAATTTGTAGGGTAATCATCGTGTCAACTACCCTTTGTTATCCAGCCTTGATGACTACCTTTCCAGCATCATAAAAAGAAATACCCTCTAGAGCGTCCACTGATTCAGGAAGCTTCGTTGTATTCTGCCTTGCCGTTGTGTAGAGTAGTGGTAAGAAAGAGGAGGGGTGCTTCGTGAAAGCGTATTCTTTTTTCTGAATCTCATCCTTGGTCAGGATTAGAGGAACCTCGTAGTTAAGAAGGGAGAGATAGCCCTGCTTCATGTTAATAACCCCTTCATATTTGAGCATGAACTGGGTGTCAATGAGTAGATCACAGGTATTGTTGGCCAAGGCATTGCTAGGGGCCAACAAGTTGAGCTTCCCAAAAACGAATGGGTAGAGAAGAGTATGCCTCAATGGCGCGGGTGTTGTTTTGGTCTGCGGTTCCAAATTCTTAATCATAGTCAAGGTCTGGGGCCAGCTTAATTTTTATTAGTTTAATTGACACAATGTTCACCGGGGACCCAGTGTCAGGATAGCTGTGACCGCACTCCATTAATGACGACCTCTACTTTGGTTAAGGTTCCACCCAAGTTGGTGGAGAGAGCGAGGACCTCTTTTAAAACAGAGATTATAAGCAACTATTTTTTGGCAGTTCAGAGCATCTCTCTTGGATTGACTGCATGGTATGAACACACTGGGTAGATTGTATCAGTGTGGTAATGAGCTGGTCAGAATCACTGGCAGTGTCAATAACATCAAAACCCCTCAACACTTGATGGAGATAAGTTTGACGGAGGATTTTAGACATATCCACTTCTCTGGGTTCAACCTATCAGGTACCTCCACTTCACCTGGGGCTCCTAAGGCATAATGACCAACATCTTTACAACCCCTCATATTTTGTCATAAGAGGGTCTATTGATGCACGTCAGGGAGTCCATTAGTTGTGAGGTAAGTTCAGAGCTTCCTTTGTTGTAGGAAAGACCCTAGGGCACTCATCTACCCTTTTAGCCGTTGAAGGAGATGCTCTTAATATTGTAGCTCTACATTTAGCCTTTGATGTAGGGGATTTAGGCTGCCCCATGGCTACCGGTTTGGGACTAGAGATGTCCAGGGGAGCAGGTGAGGTAGATAGATGTTGCGTCCTATGATGACGATACAATGAAATCACTTGGGAAAGCCGCTTTGAAGAAAAAGAGGGGCAAGGCAAAGGAATGAATGCCTTCACCAGCTAATTTTTGAACTGAAGATGAAGGGAGCACTGCCCCATCACGGCCATTATCCTCTGGCTATCTTCTCGGGATAGAGAAGCATTTTGTGGTGGCAACTCCTCAGGAGCAGGTTTCCAGAGGGAGACAGCCATAGAAGAGGCTAGAGTGGTCAGAGTAGATGCTTGCCTCAGAGCTTCTTGTGTAGGGGTCAAAGTTGTAGATGTCATCCAATGCTAGCAAGGCCTCCTTGATATCTCATACATTTTGGAAGGAGCGCTTAACTGAAGAGATATGCATCACCAAGGAGGGATGGGACGATACTACGACCAAGATAGCCGCAATGGCATCATCTAACAGTAGAATTTTAGCGAGCAGGTGAGGTTGGGCTGCACTTTAAAACTGATCAACAAAGGTGGCAACTGGTTCCCCCTCAAGTAGACTTAGGCACATAAACGCCTGTTTTTTCCTACGCAAGCTCTGCGTGGATCCAAATTCCTCCATGAGCGCGTTTTTTACTTCTGCCCAAGTTTTAAGGGTGGCCTTATAAGGTACCATCACCTCTTTGTAGAGAGTCTGAGAGGGGAGTATATGCTTTAGTTTTGGGGATCAGTTGTCCCTTCCATAACAGTCTCATAGACAAAGAGGAACGAAGCAATGCTACCCTCACCTGGGGTAAATTTGTTTCTGAATGGTCTTTGGAGATAATTGGAGCAGCCTCATGAGAGGCTTGGCAAACGCGTTGTTCAAGTATTTTAACTCAAGACAGTTCACTGGCTAGCTGCTGGGCTAAAGCATCTAGCTGGGGTTCAGAAGCCGTGGGGAGGTTGTTAAGGCTATTTACCCCAACAACCTCCATTTTTAATAGTGTTTTGTGGTGTACTACCCCTGTATTGAGCACCACATGTTTAATTTTGGGTTTTTGTTATGCTCGCTGGTGTGTTTTGCACATAAATTCCAACAAAATTTCCGCAGGAAAAGTAATATTCTCTACTGACGGACTAATTGGTTCAGGGGATTTTGCAGATTAATTATACCTAATATAATACTATTGAATTTAATTAAGATTGGGTTTTTAAGTCATTTATTAGTTGCAGCAATAGGGTCAAAAAAGTGAACTATAATATGACGTTGCTTAGTTTTAAACAATCTGAAGCTTAAATTGTGAGGGCTGAGAAATTTCATTATAACTTACAATGGTTCTCACTACAGGGGAGTTATTTGTCAGGGAGACGGCATATGAAGTTTTGAATGGCCTGTCAGTCAGGATGCAAAGGCACCCAAAAAGGCGAAAAAGAATGCCAGAGGCATTGCCACTCAAATAACGTTAGATTGCATGTGGAAATGTTTTACAAGTGAGCGCTGGAGTGTTACAAGTGTAAAGAGGAACCTGGCAATGAACCAGGCTGTAGCAACTCCAGACTAGTAGTCCTTGATGCATGGAGTTGAACGGTTAGACCAGATGCTTCAGGATACACCATAGGAGAGTTTGACACAAAAACAAAGGTAAAGGAAAATCCTCGTGTGAAGTGGAGGTAGATGAGCCCACGGGATTCTGATATCCTTCTGGCGGATGGCTTTGATAATTGGGTTGAATTCACAGAGGTTTCTTACATGTATGCCAGTTGGCTACAGGGGGAGCTATTGTCACTATCATGACTGTTATTTTCCAGCCAATGTAGGCCTGATGGGCCACAGGGTTAGCGTTGTAGGGAGCTCAGCAGATAAATTAGGGCTAAAATCTAAAATTGGGAACTCGGGTAAATTTTTAATAAAAAGTGAATTTAAGAAAATTGACCGTCAATTTCTTCAGTGTGTTATAACTGTTTAAATAGGTGGTCAGTTTTAGAATAATTTATACAAGCACATAATTGGAGCCCTCAAGATTTGACCTAACCCAGAGAACTTTAGTGGGAGGGGAAAAACGATTTTAATCTAAAATGACTTCAAAGGAATCAGTGGCAGGCCGAATCACAGTCAATTTGACCTCAGACACCTGACTCATTGTTTCACTACGTTCTTAACGGTTAGCATGATGGCATTTCGCTAATAGGCAACAGTAATCCCCTAAGGCCACCCCAAATAGGGGTGGTCTCAACTGGTTGGAAACAGGTTTGGGATACCTAACCTGCCTGTGCCCAGTTGGTTTGGCATCCGTTCAGCCAAGTGAGATGCATCAAACAACGATTCTGATTTTTGAGGGTAGGGTTTTGAGCTATTGGCAACATTTGATGATGGAAGTACATACCCTTTGGGCTTTGTTCCTGATGTTTTTGAGGGGGTTTCAAAACTGCCAATATCATTGCCCAATGGCCCAACGTCATTTGCAACTTTGACCAAGGATTTGTCACTGGACACATTTTGATTAAGAGGTACATGCCCGTTGGGCTTTGTCCACAAAATTTTGCAGCAGTTTCGAACTGATGACATTTCCCAATGGCCTGATGCCATAGGCGAGTTGTACCAAGGATTCATCACTTGATTCCACATTTCCTGAATGTGTGAGCCTGTCAGGTTTTGTTGCCGAGGGTTTGAAGCTTTTGGACCTTGATTTCAAGAGCTTTTTGCTGTCAACTTCATAAAGACTTTTTAGACTGTAATTGGCAGTTTCTGATTTTTTCAGCGCAAATTCCCTCAATCCGCCATACTAATTTGGCAGAAGAAATGTGGGGACAGGGGGAGCTATCTTCGGAGGGAGGGCTGTTATCTAGCGCTTGGCTACCACATGGGCGAGATAACCCTGTGTGGTGAGAGGGAAAACCACTCTCTTAAAACCCTTTTATTGGGGAATGGGAACAATGCCCAGTCTAAGCAGAGGGAATACTCCCCCGACTTACATTACCCTTCCCTTTTGCCAAAGGAGGGGCGCCACCACCATGAAACTGCGTGAGAGCCACATTTTTGTGGCCTTGGGCAACTTAATTGCCATTAAAGTAGCAATTTTGGGGAGGATGGGGAGCTTTGTGGGTTAGAGATGTGGAAAGCCTCAGCTAGCTCCAAGCACTTTGCGCAATTATGAGCTTTGGCCCAACTGTTCTCATAGGCTGGATAGTCCTTCCAAGCGACAAGATATTGAAATAACCTCTAAGATATGCGGGATGCTAAAATGTCCTTCACTTTAGCCTTCTCTGCACCCTCAATCACTATTGGCTCAAGATCTGAGTAGATTGTCTCATTTTATGAGGACAGCTGAGATATGTGAAAGACTGGATGTTGTTTTCACTGAGGTGGCAATTTTAACTGAAAAACGCCATTACCCAAATCTTCCTCCACCAAGTTGGTACCCAAACGCTTACTTGCAAACTTTCAAGAAAGCACTGGCATCCTCAAATGATGCGTGTTGATCATGACATATAAACTCACCACAATCTCACGTGTTGGGTGCCGCTTCCAATCTGCAAACTGCTTGTAGTCACTTATAACCTTGGTAAGATGCTCCCAAACCAAGGACTGGGTGTACTGAATGTTCTCTGCATGGTCCGTGGCAGCTGGGACCTCTAGGCGCAGGCGTGACTGACTGAAAATGAGGAATTGTACCCCAAGGTTGCTTTATATGGAGAAAACCCCCTAGAGGCATGCGTTTCATTATATGCAAACTGAGCAAAGGGAAGCTCATTAGCCCAGGTATCCTGTGCAGCCTCAGTATAGCAGCGCAAGTACTGTTCTATGATCTGATTAACCCGCTCAATTTGTCCACTGGACTGGGGATGATATGTCATGGATTGACAGGGCGTAATTTTCAAGATCTACAGAAGCTCATTCCAGAACCGCTCCATAAACTGGTGCCATGGTAGCTGACAAACTCCTGCAGGACACCAAACATAGAGAACACATGGCGCACGAAGAGGCAGGAGTTTCCTCAGAAGTGATAGCGGAAGATTAAGGGATAAATAAGGAAAATTTTGTGAAATGATTGACCACCACCATCACCACAGTAAGCCCAGTATAACATGGAAGTTTGACATTAAAATCCATGGACACTGATGTCCATGGACCCTCAGCCTGTTGTAAAGGGTGAAGGAGACCATTTCTTCCTGACCAATCTGACTTTACATGCGTGAAAGTTACACAGTTGGCATTCCAGGTCGGTACTTCTTTTGACAAGCCTGCCCAATTGTAGGTACACTTGATTAAGTCGATACATTATTTTATTTCCAGGGTGGCTGACTGCGGGGGGTTGCGATGAGCCTGAATCACTTTGGCTCAAAGAAGATGGGGGACCCAAATCTGAGACCAATAATGAATGAGCCCTTTGTCCAAAGTGTACAATGAATGTTTTGAATCTTGGAGAGATAATCTCTCCAAGAGGTCCACACCTTCTGCGCAGGCTGTTTGGGAAGCTAAAACTATAGAAATTAAATGTGCTTCTGGAGCTAAGTTCATGCCAAAAACCTTGGGAAGTACGATGGATAAGATTTGGGTGGGGGAAAAAACTGTAACCAGATCCTCCTCATCTGAGTCAGCAGGGCATTGTGTGGGGTTACAACTTAGGAAATTAGGAAGGACATCCAACGCTCCCTTGAAAAACTCATACTTGAAGTTGAAGCTATATAAATCCTGGTAGTTTTGATCCTGCCGCTGGGCCAAATTCTGTGGGTTACAGAAGTAGAGATGATCTTGGTGATTAGTGCGCACTGTTAACTCATGCTGAGTGCCCTGAAAGAGATACCGCCAATGGGTTAAGGCCCATGCTACGGCAGCCAACTCCTTATCATAGATGGCTCAGGACTGTTCGTTGAGAGAGAACTTGCAGGAAAAATAGGTGACTGGATGTTCCAACCCATTGTGCTCCTAAAGCAAGACAGCCCAACCACAATGGATGAGGCATCACATTCTATGACGTAGGTTTTGGAGGGTTTTGTGTGTTTTAAGATGGGAGGTGACAAGAACACTTTTTTAATTGATTCAAATGCCTGCTGGCACTTGGGCGTCTAACGAAAGGAGACATTATTACCTGTGAGTGGATGAAGCGGGGTGGCTAACTGGGATAGGGCAGGGGAGAGCTTTTCAAGAAAATGCTACCCAAAAAGCTACTCAACAGCTTTTGGGTCATTGAAGTAGGCCATTCGCAGATTGCATCCATCTTGTTGGGGGATATCATACCCATCTTTTAAAACGAGGTTGCCCAAGAAAGTAACCTCCTCCCAATAAAACTTGCATTTTGAAGGCTTAATAGTTAGGTCCGCCTTATGTAAGGCAGCCACTACTGCCTCTAAGTCCTTTGCATGTTGTTTGGGAGTAGGGTAATGTACTAAGATATTATCAATGTATGCTACCGCGCATAAAATCGGAGTCACCCAGTACACTATCAATCATTCTCTGGAATGTGGCTGGTGCATTTTTTAGCCTGAAGGGAATCATTCAAAATTGGAAGGTACCCCACTTTTACAGATTACGTCAAGCTATTTCTGACCTTCCTTCACCCAAATTTGATTGAAGGAATTAACAAGATTAAGTTTTGAGAACACATGCAATTTGGTAATAGATTGACCAATTGTCTGTTCCAAAGGCAGAGGGTATGGATCATGGACTGTGATATTATTAAGATGATCATAATCTTTGAGGGGAGGATACCCCAATGGTAGAAAATGGCCCTTTACCACTGCCTCCCTAAGTTTGATCTCGATCAAGGAACTTTGGGTAGGGGACAATTATGATTGTGTTGTCGTTGTGCACCAATTCCCCAAACTGAGATGGCAAATAGCAAAGGCAGTCCATGGAGTTCCTAGTCTATCATACGCCACACGTGGAGGTTTTCCAGGTTTTATCCTCCATTCCCATTTTCTTCACTTCCCTTCCTCAGTGCGGTATTGTCACAGATCAGCCCACCTTGAATAAAAAGATGACCATAATCCACACAGGGACAAATGTAACCATCAGCCTTCTTGACAAAGACAATGGGGGAGGCAACCAGGGAAGTTTTTTTAAAGAGCCAACCCTTCTTAAGCATGTCGTCCTACCATGTATTAAGGGCACTCTCTTCTTATGCTGTGTGCAGGTACAGTGGGCAGTTAATGTTCACCAACTGCACCATAGCCTTAGATCCCAGGTCAACTATAGTATGTGGGGGAAGGTGGTCTGCCTTTTTGGAGTTGAAGAAACCTTGATAATCCAATAATACTTTTGGAAAATCTGATGGGAGACCCACAAGGACAACAAGGGAAGTTATCACACTATGACCTAGATCCTTAGTAAGAATATCCATTAAAGGCAACTCGCCCTTTAACTAGCCAACGGAGAATGACAGCATATTGGACTCAAGGGGAATCCTTAAATTCTGCCAACGCCACAAACCCACACTTAGAATTACTTGGAACAGGAGATCAGGCATTGCTGAAAAGCAATCACAAAAACTAAACTGGTGAACTGAGAAAGGCACTGGGCGCCATATGATGTATGATGGCTGGGAGGCTAATGAAGCAACTGTCACCGCAGGACCCAAGTCCTGGTTAATATCAAGACGGTGGACAAACTCTATGCTCATAAAATTCCCCACTACTCCAGTGTCCACCAAGGCCTCAAAAGACACCTGGTGTGCTCTGATACTATTTTTTATTTGCAAAACAAAGTAGACTGAATTTTGTTTATTCACTATCATTTCTGCTGACACTGAAGAGATAGCGAGCAAATCAGGGGGAAGATCAGGCTCTTTAATGGGATCAAAAATGGGACAGTAAGGAGTTTGGACAAATTTTCCTCAGGCTGGACTTCCATTGACTCGCCAACTGGCAAACAAGGATGATTTAACTTGGGCGCGGGGGCAGCATCTGATCTGGAAAAGAACTTCTGGTATGGGTTCAACAACAGATTTAGGAGCTAAGACCCCTCCAGTCAACCCAAACATGAAGTTCTCAACTTAGTATGGAAACAATGGCGGATAAAGGCGTTAATAGAAGTCACTGGCTGACAAATTTGATCCATGGTTCCCAGAGGTGGACCAGACTTTATGACAAGCAGAGGCAGAATCCAACGCGGATATGAAAATTGCTTGGAGTATATCACTAGAAAGCTCAAGCATGGGGGCTTGCTCATGGAATGCTGCGACTAAAGAAGGCATGTTTGGGCTTTGGTGATTAAAGAAAACTATTGAAAAAAACATTTTGACTGGGGGACAGGGAGCTTCAAAGCTGCTGATACTACTGCGACAAGTGAGGTAGAATCACCTGTTTGAATAGCAGAACGCAGAAGTCATTGCACCCACTAACAAGCTTTGCCTTCCGCTGCATCCAAAAGGGCAACATCTTGCTGGGCATTGGAAAATGAAGCAACATTATTCAGGACAACCGCAGATTGCATTTGAACCTTGGAAAGGGCGTCAAGGACCTGATTGGCAACATCTTGGGAAGGGACATCTGAATTTCCTACCTGAGGGTGAGTTAAGGGGAGAGCAGCGGCCAACGGGCCCATGCAACCATGGAGTAATTCATCCAAAACAATTTGAACACTTCTCAAAAAACTGGCAACTGACCAAACAAACATCAGGAGACACACTACTGACTGCACTTTCATTTGGTAAAGAGTAACCACTGCAGCGCTCATCTCTACAAGGAGGGTGGAAATGGCTGAAAAGTGGATGGCTGATCATTTCAGGGAGACGGCATATCAAGTTTAGAGTGGCCTGCTAGTCAGGATGCAAAAGCACTCAAAAGGCGAGCCATAATGCCAGAGGCATTTCCTCTTGACTTTATATTGCATGGGGAGATGTGTTACAAGTGAGTGCTGGTGTGTTGCAAGTGTAAAGAAGAACCTGGCAATGAACCAGGCTGTAGCAACTCCAAACCCAGTGGTCCTTGCTGCAGGGAGTTGAATGGTTGGACTAACTGCTTTGGGATACTCCATAGGAGGGTTTGACACAAAATCAAAGATGTGGGGGCAGATCCTTGTGTGAAGTGAAGATAGATAAGCCCACATGATTCTGATATCCTGTTGGCGGATGGCTTCAACAATTGGGTTGAATCCCAAAGGTTTCTTACATGATATTCCCAGTTGTCTATGGAGGGAGCTATTGTTACTATTAAGACTGTTATAGACCAGCCAATGTAGGGCCACAGGCCATAAGGTTAGTGACATAGTGAGCTCAGCAGATAAATTAGAACTAAAATCAAAGATTGTGAACTCGTGGAGATTCTTAATGAAAAATGAATTTCAGAAAATTGACCGTAAATTTCCTCAGTGTGTTATGACTTTATAAATAGGTGGTCAGTTTTAGAATAACTTATACAAGCACATAATTGGGGCCCTCAAGATTTGACCTAACCTGGAGAACTTTAGTGGGAGGGGAAAAACGATTTCTATCTGAACTAACTTTGAAGGAATTGGTGGCAGGATGAGTCTATGTCAGTTTGACCTCAGACACCTAACTCATGGTTTCACTACGTTTCTAATGGTTAGCATGATGGCATTTCGCCCAATAGGCAACAGTAATCCCCTAAGGCCACCCCAAATAGGGGTGATCCCAACTGGTTGGAAACAGGTTTAAGATACCTTACCTGCCTGTGCCCAGTTGGTTTGGCATCCTTTCAGCCCAGTGAGATGCATCAAACAACGATTCTGATTTTTGAGGGTAGGGTTTTGAGCTATTGGCAACATTTGAAAATGGAAGTCCATGCCTATAAGGCTTTGTTCCTGATGTTTTTGAGGGGGGATAAAATTGGCAATATCATTGCCGAATGGCCCAACGTCATTTGCAATTTTAACCAAGGATTTGTCACTGGACACATTTTGATTAAGAGCTACATGCCCGTTGGGCTTTGTCTCCAAAGGTTTTGCAGAAGTTTTGAACTGATGACATTTCCCAATGGCCTGATGCCATTGGCGAATTGTACTAAGGATTCATCACTTGATTCCACATTTCTGAATTTGTGAGCCTATCAGGCTTCGTTACCAAGGTTTTACAGCTTTTGGACTTTGATCTCAAGAGCTTGGGCGTGTCAACTTCATAAGAACTTTTAGCCTGTGGTGTGGAAGTTTCTGATCATTTTAGTGCAAATTTCCTCATTTTGACATACTAATTTGGCCGAGGGAAATGCAGTGACAGGGGGAGGAATCTTCAGAGGGAGGGCTGTTACCAAGTGCTTATCTACCACATGGCAATGTTGGGACCATGGTTTAATACCTTGCATTCCTTAATATTTTTTGGCCAGGGGACCCAAAGTTTCAGGGTTCTGGATTACCTGTTTTTTCTTCTCTTAGTCGAGAAGGTTTTTTACAGATACTTTGTCTGGATATGAAATTTCAAATAAATATATACCTAGTTTTAGCTTTAAATAGGCGAAAAAGAGAAAAAGCATAATGCTTATTAGCTTAATACCAGCTATATAAGGGTAATTGGGGAGGTGTTTTGGGGGAATCTAAGCAGCCCAAGCCTAGATCTAATAAAATGAATGAATCAAGGATTTGGTAAAAGCCCAATTATCTCGATTGAATTTCTTGTGGTTGTCCCATGGCTCAGGTTTAAGCCCTGAGGTTGGTTAGATCCAAAAAAATCATTATTCAACCATGTCAGTTGAGGTTGAGCTCTGACTTTATGATGGTTGGCATTTGTTAAGGAGTGTCCTCAAAAGAAGTTTGAGCTTTTTGATCAAATAGCTATTGAACTCCAACTTTGATAATTGTCAACTTTCATTAGGGATTGTCCCTGACAGAAGTTTGGGCTTTTTAGTCAGTTTGGGATTGATTCCTGAAGTCCAATGCATCTTAATCTGCCATTCAGGTAGGAATCCTGATAATAGTTTTCTCTAGATCTTGGTGCAGGGGGAAATGGATGGAGGAAGCGACTATGGATGCAGTTTACTACTGTACCATAAATGGCCTCTATGATTGTATGTTCATTGCCCCACTTATAAATGACCTTTAATGCCCTGACCTGTTGGTTCTCAATTTATTTTCACAACCTCCAGGTTAATGATGGTATGAAAAATTATGTCACCCAGTTGGAAGGAGTGCAAGGGGCATGCTTATTAATAAATTGGTTAGTTTCTTTACTGGTAGTATCCAATAAGTTCTTGGAAGCTAGAGCCTGGAGTCAGATGATTTCATTAGCAATGCTTTGCATAGTAACTTCAGGGGTGTCAGGGGATGCCTGATCTAATACGGCCTGCACTATGGAGGGTAATTGGGGATTTCATCCATCTAAATCCTGAAAGGGTTACATCTCAATAATTCAGTAATAGCTTATTTGATAGGCCAGAATTGCACCAGAAAAATATTGGTGCCAGTGCAGAGGGTCAGTCATGGCCATTTTCTGAAGAGTGGCCATTAGGGTATCATTCACCCGCTCCACCATTCCATTGGTAGTAGGATGGTAAGGAATGGAAAATACCTGGGTGGATCCCATCAGCTCGGCTAAATCATTCACCAGTTATGATTATAAATTTTGCCAATTATTGGAGAGTATTATGTGAGGGCACCCATGCTGGATGTTAATCCAATTATATAAGAAGGTGACAGTAGCTTTTGATGAAGCGGAAGTTAGCAATACAGCTTCATCCACTTAGTTAAATGATCCAAGGCGAGGAGGAGGAACTGGTGACCTTAGAGGCTGAAGGAGAGGTCCCACAAAATCAATGCTAATAGTATGGAAGGGTTCAAAGGGTGGACTTACTGGATGTTGTGACCAGAAAATAGGTCCATCTTGGCTTTGGCATACCAGGCAGGACTCTAACACATCTTGGATTGTAATTATCAATCCTTCCCAGTAAATTTGAGTCTTGAGCCACTGGTAGGTTTCCAAACTCCTCCGTGGCTGACTTGCCAATGTCCCTCCAATATGATATCCGTTTGCTCTGAAGGCGTACATAGGGCACCCATTTTTGGGGCACAAATTTGCACAGTTGGGCATCTTTGACTTGAAGACCCACCAATTTTTTGCTAATCCTTTTGAAAGGTTGGGGATTCGTCTTTCCATAAGTTCAGTTCAGTTAGAAGATAATAAAGTTGATCCTCCTCAGGGACAGTTAAATTAAAATGGGAAGCTGTGATAGGCAATCCGCATTTTGATGGATTGGCTCTGGTCAGTGGATAATGAAAAAGTCATGATTTTGAATTTTTAACGTCCATTGGGCTAACCTCCCGTTGGGGTCCTTCATTTGTTGTAGCCATCGCAGGGAAGCATAGTTAATAATTATATTGAAATTTTTCCCATATAGATAAGGTCAGAAAGACATAGAGCCAATAATACTGCCAAGCATTTGCATTCTGTAACGCTATAGTTGCAATTAGCTCTGGTTAGAGTTTTACTATAATAGTTGATAGGATGGTCTAAAGTTTTAGTCATGCTGCAATAGGATGGCTCTGATGGCTATATCACTAGCATAGGTAAAAAGGCCAAAGGGCTTATAATTGTTGGTATGTATAAGTACCAAAGAGTGGGAGAGAGAGACATGTAATAGGTCAAAGGCCTGCTGTTGCTCTTCTTTCCACTGAAAAAGGTATCCCTTTCTTAAATAAATATACAAGAGGCTCAGAGGTGTCAGTAAAGTAATGGATGAATTGGCGATAATATCCCACCATCCCTAAGAAATTTTGTACATCACATAGGGATTTAGGGAGGACATTTTGGAAATGGCCAGGACCTTGTCGTCCATCAGGGATATTCCAGCTCTACCTACCTTATGGCCTAAAAAATCCATTTCATTCTGATATAAGGAGCATTTTGACAGCTTTGGCTTTAATGAGGCTTGCCTTAACCACTAGAAAACTTGTCTGAAATGATCTATGTGTTTTGTAAAGGTTCTTAAATAAATGGTATTATTGTCAAGATAAACCAACACACAAGAAAGTTTTAACTCACCTAAAAGTCCGTTCATGGCGCTTTGGAAGGTAGCAAGGCGTTACATACCCCTGCAGCATTCAAGTTGGCTCAAACAATCCTTCACTTGGGATGAGGGCACATTTTCCAAATCCTCCAGTGATAAATTAATTTGCCAGTACCCGCTGGCAAGATTTATAGTTAAAAAATAGTGGGAACCTGACAACAAGTGCAAGGGGTCATCTATATGTGGCAAAGGATAGCTGTCTTTTCTGGTTATTGAATTGAGGCAGAGATAATCTATGAAAGCACAGTGACTATCATCCTCCTTTCAAACTTATAGAAGTGGGGAAGTTCATGGGATTTTAGAAGGCATAAGTAACCCAGCTTCCAACAGTTGCTTTAGCTCTAGGGCTACTTGAGATTCCTCAACTTTAGATTTTCTGTACGGCCAAGATTTAAATGGAGGGTGAGCCTCAGTCTCAATTTGGTGAATTACCCCAGACATTTTTCCATAATCACTTGGTTATAAGGAAAATATATCACAATACTCCTCAAGGAGGTCTTTGACATTCTGGCACTCATTAGGGGTGAGATTGTTACCAATTCTACTTTCAACCAGAGCTATGGTGGGTAGGGGATTGAACCCCTAAATCCTGCAGTGAACCAAAACAACTCACGTCAGCGATATTTTTGATAGGTTATAGTTTTATATAAGCAATAGGGGCATACCAAGGGACTTGGATGGTTTGATCCGTTAGATTCCCTAATTGTATAGATTTAGATTTCCCACAAGCAGGATCCAAAATCCCAGGGCAGGTCAAAGCTTCTTTGATTGAAGGGTTTGGGTGGCCACTTAGCTCCAAAACTTGGTTAGGAGGGATGTGAATCATGATCCCTGTATCCACAATATCTTGTGAGCCAAAGGGTATTGTGATAGGATGAGGGGCATAAAGAGGGATCCCCTCTTCATCATCCTCAGCCTCTGGAGGTAACTTATTTTTTTATCCTAAGACTTGGTACTCAATTTTCAAATGGAGGTTGGGTATTTGAGGAAGCATGCCCGTTTTTAGGGTTTTTTTATTTTTGACCGTGAGCTCAAGTTTTAATGAAGTTTTACACCCTAGTAGGGATAGGTAATTTCCTTGTGGTTGATGATGCAGTTAAATTCCGCATCAGTTGGACCCCAATAAGCAACTCATAAGTATTGTTTTCTAATGTGATGGCAGGAGCAGTAATTAAGAGTTTCTCAAAGTGAAGGGTAAAGCAGAATACGCTCCAATCGTGATAATAGAATGATACCTGTTATTTCATATTCAGCCTCATGGATCAAGTCTGGAGCCATTTTATCTTTTGGATAAGTCAGGAGGATATAACTTTTACCAATGAGCTGGTATCAATTATTGCCAGAACTTTAACCTTATATACAACTACCTCGACTTGAACCACCAAAGATCTAAACTGGGTCCCCCCTTGGGTTGGGACCATCTAGTACTAAAAAAAGATCCAAACTGGGAATTAAAAGCTAGTAGACTGTCAGTAGGGATTTGCAATGAAGAAAGTGGAGGATTCTGCCGTGGCCAAGCTCAGGGATGTTCAATGCGTTTGAACGTTTTGTCTGCCAGCGTTTGACTTTCCATAGAAGAGTTTAATGTCAAACTTTGTGGGGGTAATTGACCAACATAAAAGTAAGAGAGCAGGAGGTTTTTATTTTCTTGGATAGAAAAGGGTACTTCAACTTCTGAAGGTGCAGCTAACACAAAACCTGAAGTGCTGGGGATAGAGCTAAGATAGAACAAGGGTCTTGAGGCACTTGTTTTCTGTCAGAATAGGGAGCCTCTTGCCCTATACTGACTGATCTTTTGCTAACTTACGTTGAAGGATGCTGCAGTCAGATACAGTATGGTTGTTTCTTCTGCAATGAGTGCATTATAATTGAGGCGTAGCGAATTGGAGGGTGTAATGGCCAATACTTAGGACTGTGGCTTATTGGTGTTAAAATGAGGTGGCCTGATGGGTTTATGTATAAAATATAAAAATATAAGTTCCCTGATCTATCAATGATATGATTGGTGGGATCTTATATTTATTCGGGTCAACCAGGGGACAAGCACTTCCAATATAGTGAGAAAACTAATGAAATTTGATAAATAGAGACATCCCAGAGGGTTCAAGGCCCCTCTTGTTGTCTCCAGGATCACCAAGATTGGGACGGTAGGGAAGGGGAGTTATGCTGGCTTATTCTTGGATGCAGCATGTGTGAAGGAAAGGATCAACTTTTAGGAACTATATGTGGAAACATGTGTTGATTGTCCTTCTGTTACAAAGGGTCATATGTCCAAACAGCCATGCTTGGAAGTGTTCCAATATATGGCTGTGGAAGTGATGAATGGCTTCTTGAATTGTTGGCACTGCTCCTTTGAATGATTCTAGTACCATTGTGTGTATCGTCCATAGTGCTATTGCTACTATTAGCGCCCTGAGAGATGGGTGGATAGGAGAGTCCATGTTTATAGCGAACATGTTCCTTGCTAGGCTGAATGGATGTTCGTTTTCTTGGCGGAAAAGACGCATGGCCTCTTTCCATATCGCCGCTGATGTTGAGCGTTGTTCTAAGCGGTGGGCTAAGCTTCCATACTGACCACATATTGCACATGAGGTGTGAGTGGCGTTTGACCGTTCACCTGTTTAGGTATACTCTCCTCATTCACCTCCATACATGTGCTCTTATCCTGGGTTGGAGTAGAGGGTGATGTGTGTATCTCCATACTCTTCTTTGGGTCTCCAGGTTGTAGTGTATGTCCATATGGTCCAGGTAATCTATCCTGGCTATGGTATTTGGGCTTTTGCTTATTATGTTGTCTGTGACTATTTGATCATTGATCTCCTTTCTGTGAGTTAGTATTGGGTGTCCTCGGTGACTGGTTTGTTCATTTATGTGAAACCGCCATGTCGCTCTTCTCATGGCTAGGAGTATTCATTTGAAATGTGCAGGAGTGTCATGTGGTCCTGCAGCTGTAGGATGGGATGACAGATACTTGATTAATGTGTTCTGGTGCTCTGGGTTTTTTAATTGTAGTTCACATGTAAAGTTATATCTTGCTGTTCTGGCCCAGTGTATATCTGGAAGATCTGAGCTAGTCACCTGAGCTATCCAAGATCCCAGTATATGGGTTGCTTGCTCTACATAATTAGTAAGCCCCATGCCTCCATTCCTTCTAGATCCAAATAGAGTTTTGAGGCGTACAGGGGGTTATGGTTGGACCATAACCATCCTTGTAATAGGGCATGGACTGTGTTGAAAAGGATGGTGAGAAAGCGATTGCATGGGCCGTGAACCATATGATTGATAAAATCATAGAGTTGGCTACCGTGACCCTTCTTGTTAGACCTGTTTGATGTCCGTGTAAGGAGGCAATGCGTTTTGTTATTTTGTCCAATAATTGATTTTCCATCATGGAGTTAGCTTAACCCCCTGCTTCCAACCATACTCCCAAGTGACGAACTGGGCCAGCTGTTGGCTTGGTGATGAATGGAAGTTTCAGTGAGGTTGTTGCTAGTTTACGCCTCCTATGTCTGGTCAGGATTCTTGATGTTGTATTATCTTGTTGGCCCTGGGTAGATGGCGCCCAATGGGTCTGATATTTTCCCAGGAGTATAATTTCCGTTTTCTCAGTGTTAATTGATGCGTCACTTATGGCTGAATAGTCTTGTATTATTTTCTCAATTCTGCAAGCGTCCTGATTGTTGGATATGCCCACCACACAATCATCATCAAAGGCCATCATTTTGACTGGTGGTTGGCCTTTGACGTTGATCCTTTTGAGCAGTGTGTTTGTATTTCAAATTAGGGGGTCTAGGCTAAAGTTGTAGAGTAGAGGGCTTAAGGGATCTCCTTGTTTTAGTCCTCTCTGTGGGATAAATGGGTTGGTTAAGAAGCCTGCTCCCCACACAGCCATGGTTGCAGACTCTGTAAACAACATTGCTCAGTTTATAAATCTATTTGGAAGCTTAAATTTTTGAAGGCAGACCCTAAGATAGGTCCAGTTCACCCTATTATATGCCTTTTGTTGGTCTAAAAAGACAAGGGCTCCAGAGGTTTTGGACTGGCAGACATTTGCAACTTTGTGGATGTTATCCCATATGGATCTTCTTGGAACAAATCCATATTGTGATGGGGATATCGCATCAGTTGCAATTTCTCCTAGTCATTTAGCCATAATTTTTGTGAAAATTTTTGTATCTGTGTAGGTTAGGGAAATTGGGCGCCAGTTGGATAGGTCTAATCTGTCTCCTTTCTTGAATAAAGTGACCGTGTAGGCTTCTTTGCCTCCAGACAGGAGGCATGTTTCCATATTACACTTGTTCATTGAAGCTAGAAGAATGTTAGAGATGTTAGTAAAATATTTTATGTAAAATTCATAGAAAATCCCATCAGGTCCAGGGCATTTCCCTCTTGGTGCACCGCGTACTACTTCCCATGGTTCCTTGAGTGATATTAGTTTGATTAAATTGTGATATTGGGCCGTGGTGTCAATATGTGCGCTTCTAATTAATTTTTTGATTTTTCTGGTTTGCCTGGCTCAGATTTATACAATTTTGTATAAAACCTGTGCACTTCAGTCACAACTTCTTCGGGTGTTTCTGCTATGGATTTGTCCAGTTGACAGACCTGTGTGAAAGCTAGCATATTTTTTCTCACGTGGAATCAGCGGAAAAAGTAGCTCAAACAAGTTTCTCCATCTCTTATTTTTTTTGCCTTTATATTGGACTCTGACTCAGTGCTGGTGTTCGCAGATCAGGGTGTTTAGCCAAGCAGAAGCCTCCGCCCATTTGTGACCCCATCCATGACTGTATCCTGTTCTTGGTGCGTTGTTTTCTAGATGGTCAATTTCAGCCAATGTGTGTTTGATAATGGCTGAAACTGCCCTGTGTCTTCTAGACAATGTATGTTTAATTTGTTGAGTTGTTGATTTTTTGAAGTTTTCCCAGGTGATTAGTGGGTCTGAGCAAAAAGGAGTTTGAAAATCCCTGGTTGAAGATATTTCCTCCATCCAGGATTGAAATTCCAAATCGTCTAAACTTTCTGGGCGTATTCTGCACCATCTGGGTGCTTGGGTACTGGGTTCCGCCGGTTTGTAAGACACCAAAACAAGCCAATGGTCAGAGAATTCAAATTTTGCTTTTTAAATTTTTGGATTTGGTGATGGAAAATTATTGGTACAAGTATTAGGTCTATCATTGACATAGAGACAAGTGTACCATTGTGTACATGTGGGCGTGTCATATTATGTAGCAGGGGTTGCCTTTTTGGCAGAGGATCATATAGTCCAAGGTGGCCTTTAGTACTCAAAGTTCCACTTGCCCTTGTGGTATCTCCGTTGTGTATGGCCATTGGTCCATCTCTGGGTTAATCCAGCAGTTCATGTCTCCCATTATGAAAGTATTTTCTGGTAGATTTAGTTGTGTTAAAGCTGTGAGAAATTCTCTTCAATTATGCGCACTGTTCATAGTGTACACACTGGCTATTGTGTGCACTTCGGTGTGCCATAAAAAGGTTACAGCAAGTATGCGGCCATTCAGGAACAAATTTTTGTTAATAGATTTAAAGTTTTGGTTCGCATGTTCTATCACCTCACAGTGAAGCAACCAAAACAATATTGTTAGGTGGAGCATTTTTCCCATGCTTCCTCCTCTCCCTGTTTTCAGTGGGTTTCCTGCACTGCCAGGATATCCACAGGTAGGTTTTGTAGCAGACTCAACTTCTTGGCCCAGGATGTTAAGGCCTTGAGTCCCGCTATGTTCAGCGTCCCTATCTCTACTGAGACACCTGATGCGCCTCAGGAGCGGTTAGCAGGGCCTCCCAGCCCTACTCTCTCGCTCACATTGCTCTCCGCTACACCTCTGCTGTGGAGAACATAGCCATGAGTAATAGTTGGGGTGTATTCTGCCCCTTTCATCGCCACAGTCTTTGCTTCTCTCTTGGCTTTGCTTTGTTTCAAAATGTTATTGCGGTGCACTTGTGGATTGTTATTGGCTGCATTGTTTTCTTAAGCATTCCATTGTTGATTTTTCTTCCCAATTGGGTTAGTTCTGAAATTTAAGGGTGTGCACTGAACCCCAATTTTGCTGCATTTATTTCCAAATTGGGTTCTGCCAAATTCAAATTGGTCAGATTGAGTGTATGGTTTTCCACAGGATCTGATTGGTTCATGGACTTGAGTTCCTCCATGTCTTCCTGGATCTGCTCCAGCGATATGGTTGATTCCGCCAAGGTCTTTGCCTTGGATGTGGCCAGCTTTTGAGCTTGTTTGGCCATTTTTCATTCTTTTGGGGAAATAGGGTCAATAATTTTATATTGCCTGTGTTCTCCCCAGTTGAAGGCTTGTGTAGTGTCTGTGATTTTAGCATATTCTGAGTCGTCTTCGCCCATTTCCTCCTCACAGAATTCCATTTTTCTCAGACCTTCTTTTATGGGGCAATCATGAATCTTGTGCCCAAAGGCCTGGCAGTGGTTGCAAATGGGGGGTGCACTTTCCACTGTTGCGCGGAACAGCTGGGATTTTTTCCCATCAATTGTGAAGGGTGCAATGTGGGGATTTATGTAATATCCTCTACTACACCCTGGTTCAGAAAAATTATTGCTATTGCCTTCCCTGTGCTAAGGGTCAGCATCAGCTGGAAGCGTTGCATTTCAAATTGTTTAATTTCTCCGTAGGCTTCCAAGCCTTCTTGGAGATGACTTTTGACTACTGTGCGCGCCAGTGTGGCCGGAAGATAGTCAAAAATTATGAAAATATCCTTGGATTCAGTCCAACGGGTGCGTTTGGTCAGAACCAATTGCTGTCCATTGGGAAGGGCAAGTACCACTCTGACCTTTGCTGCTTAGTTTGCTTCTTCCGCGGTTTTGAACCCAAGATCTACCCAACCTTTGCAGATGGTATGGGTTGTTAAGTACACCGCATGCAGAAAAAATATTTGTTGGGCTTCACCAAACTTTTCCCACAATGTCAGTGTTTCTAAGCCCATGAAAACTCATATCCCATGTTCCACCAATGACAGTGGTTGCAATTAGGATACTTCCAAGTAACTACAGTATTTTACTAAAAAATTGACAAAACCTGCGGGATGCGCCACCTTGGGTTTTTTATTTTTGCTAAAATTTTCATTTGTACCTGTGCGCTTGGTACCTTTGGGCGGTTCAGGTCTGGGTCCACTGCCCTTTACCACATTCGCCCAGCTCTTTACCTTATAAATATACTAATCTCGCCTGGTGTTGATTATCAAATTACGCTGTTTGAATCAAATTGTATTACTAAAAGTGATAGTAATTGAAAATAAGATGATTCTGATGGCTTTATGTAGTTCAGCCAGAATTTCCAATATAGGCTCTTTAAAATGGAGGAGGGACGTTAAGTTAGACTTCACTGTTTTAAGATAAAGTAAGATATTAGGCATATTCTTAAATGCTGACAACACAGTGGTGATGGCATCATCTAGTATAAGATGATTTCCTACAACCATAGTTTGTGCTTCAAGATAAAAAACAGTTGGAAAATTAGCTGATAGTTTTTCTCCTGTATTAGAATTTTGTGAGAAATTATGATAAGCAGGTGCTACAAAGGCTACAAAATATTAGTTCTGTGGCTCTAGCAAAGATTGACACAATTGCAACAACGTTATTAGTTCCATTGCCATAGTTGATTCCAATCATAAATAAAGAATCCTGTATGAAAAAAGACCAAAATTAGGCTACACAAGACAAAAATGGAGGTACTTTATTTGTTAGAAATGAGTGATATTTATAGGGGTAGATTTAGTAGTTATTTGTGAGGTTTTTCGTGATGCTCCTGAGGTAAGATCTTTCCTTTTAGATGACTTATATTGCATATTATTAATACTGTACTTGTGATGGCCAGATCTGATAAGATTCTTATTTGATGAGACCAATTTTCTTATATGATTTCCTGCCTCATCAGATAGCTTAGCATAATTCTTCAAAGAAGGTTGATAACTCCAAAGGGTTGATCATCAGTCTATCCTATAATTGGATATCTCTGATGTAGATTTTGCAATCTCATTAGACTGAGATATCAAATCTCAATCTTGAGTAATTTCAGTTATTGTAGTTGAATCCCCAACAATGCCCCCCTCAAAATTTTGCCTAGGGGGCACATACTTACGAAAAAAATCTACTATGCTCTCTATTGATAACAGTACCAGTATCAAAAGCTGCAATGGAGTATTCAATGCCCTAGTGATAAATAATATGATAAGGATCAGCACATAAGGTGTCAAGTTTGTAAATCCTTTCTCCCAACCTATGGTGTAGAAGAGTACAAGATTTCAACTTGATATTCTGGTAGCATAGGTCTATTAGCGTTGGTTCTTGTTCCCTCCTTTAAGGTGGTAGCAGCAAGGGAACTTGAAGCTAAATCTTGTACTTGATGATTTCATCAGCTAGTCTCCTCATAGCTAAATCAGTAGTTTGCGGGGTAGTCTCCTCAAGTATAGGTTGTACACTTGAGGGGAGAATAGGATCCCGACCTTATAAAGCTTTAAAAAAAGACATTCCAATTATATGATAGTAGCTAACTCTATAGGCTAACATCGCACTAGGCAAATAGAGATTCCATCTACTAGGGTCATTGGAGGCCATCTTTCAAAGAATGACTACAAGGGTACCATTTGCTCTTTTGACCACACCATTAGTAGAAGAATTGTATGGGGACATAAATGACTGATAGGTACCCATTAATTTAGTAAGCTCGGATACCACCTGA
>JAKSZP010004659.1:0-38646 GCA_022478985.1 Massospora cicadina
ATGATTATGTCATTCCAGAGTTTGAACTCCCAACTAAAATCTAAGCTTTATTGATATAATACGGCTCTCCAAGTCAGTGATAGGCTAAACCGTCATTTAGACAAATTAGGAAGCACCCTCGCCTATTCTGAATTCCATCGCCTCTTTCTACTAAGCTTCAAATTAATGTAAATATTAAGAAAAATCAATGTAATGAGTTTTCTTCTTCCCTAATAATCAGTTACTTTTATAAAAAAATCATTATAAATCTAAGTTTCCATTTAATCTATATTATAATGTTTTTATTTAAATTTAACATAGCTATTGCAAGTTTCATATACTCTGGTGACAGCTATATTGTTATAATCCTGTGACAACAGCACCAGCGAGCTCTTACCCCTGCCAGGATTTCAACAAAGTGGAATAATAGCTTCACAACTCTGGCGAAATTATTTATGAATTGGTGATAGTAGCCAACCATCCCAAGAAATACTTAAATAACTTAAGCTATTCAGGATTGACATCCATTTGATAGCTGTAATCTTCTGCAGACGGGGTTTCAGCCCACTGGAGTTTATCATAAACTAAAGTACTCAAGCACCTTCTTGAAGAAATGACATTTCCTCAGCTTTATCTTTAAGTTCGCCGTCACCAGGTGCTTGAACATTCTTCTAAGTGCTCCAGATGGTTCGTTAAAGTCCTGCTAAATACATTGATATAGTCCAGATATACTAAAATGTAAGATTGCTTCAAATCACTAAGGATAAGGCCCATTCCCCTCTGTAATATTGCTGGCGCTTTGCAAAATTCCTGGGGCATCTGGGTTGGCCCATAATTTCCCTATGCAGTAATTATCACACATTTTTCTTTATCCTCCTTTGGAAAATCTATTTGCCAATATCCAAAATCAAGTCCACACCAAAAAGTTTTTGCCATCCCTTAGGTGATCATGCACATCATTAATTATTGGCAGTGATTAAGTATCCTTATTAGTGATTTTTTCAATCAGCAATAATCGATCACTACTATATTTGGTCCTTTCTTCTTTTTTTACAGTTAGATTGGACTTTCCCATTGACTTGACGATGGCTTGAGGAGCCCATACTCAACTAGTTTTCTGGTTTCTTAGCTGACCACAGCCTCAGCAGCTCTAAACCAGCGGACAGGTCTCATCCTTATCAGCGGGTATTACCCAAATTCAACCTTGTGGATAACATTTTTGTGCATCCCAGGTCGTGGTCATATTGGAAAAATATCTTCCAATATCTTTCAAATAATTGGAGCACATCTTCTTGTCGCTGCTCTGATAATTCAACCGGCTGCTCAATATCAGCCAAAACGTTTAGCCGTTGGCAACATCTTCCAGTAATCCCACCTTGGTTAACATTTCAAAGTCATGGAATTTACTGAATTCTGTCATTGAGATCAAATGTAAAAATGAGATGACTTGATTCTATCTTCTACAGTTTTTCTCCCATATTAACCATTAGCACACTAATTTCTCTGTGTCCCAGCATAATAATACCTGGTGCTACCCATGGTTTAATTCTCAATTTCCTCCATGGGCTGACAACTTCTCTGTATACAACAGCTTTAGGATTTTAAGAGTTAACACTGTGTGTTAATAAATGATTTGCAATCCCAAAGGTATAAAGTTCATTATTTTTGTTCTCAAGTGTATCAAACAAATTTCCAGGATCTCTTTTGGCATTTCACTCCATTAATGGCCAACCAATCTGTACTGGATGGAAATGATGCCATCATTGTAAAGCAATTTTACAAAATTGCTCTTCTTTGTCAGTGGCAATTCTCCTTCCCACTGATATACCAAGGGCAGGGTTTGCCCAAAAAATTGTTAGGGTATTCGCCTCAAGATCACAATTCACTCCATACTTTCTCAAGAATTCCATCTTGATAAAGTATGTTGTAATTTTGATTAACAAACACAATGGTGGGAGCTGATACCACAAGTGATCTGAACTGTAGTGGCAGCATACTGTAGGCTCCACAGGATATTGCAACGTCTGGTTCAACTGTACCATATTCCTTCTGGTGTTCTAGATCTGTCTAGTATTCATTTGTTTCACTACTTTGGTTGAAACGATGTTGATGGGTGCTCCACTTTTGATTATCACCTGCACTCTCACTTGGTTGACTATGATATCCGCATAGGTACACTCAAAGTATTGTAAGAAGGTATTTAATGAGTGTATAGCGGTTTATCTGCCTATTAATAATATGAATTGATTGCGCAGGTAAAATCAGGAAAAATTGATTGATTGCACTAATGATCAGAGATACATTTGCTTCATTTATTTTTTTCTTTAGTAATTCCTCCAGGTTCTTGGCAGATCTAATCTTGATGGCTAGTTGACGAGCATATGGTAGAGACACTTCTTTCACAACTTTGGAGTCAATCTTTTTCTCTTTGGTTCAGGTTATGGAATTCACATTCAAATTAACAACCTGATAGAGAAGTTCAGTTGTTTCATCTACAAATAGGTTAGAAGTATTGATGGCATCATTCAATATATGGAAGGAACACTTTTGTCTTTGGTGCCATATTGTTCTTTTTCTAGACCGCGGTCCCTAATCCTGATTCTTAGCTAATTTCCTTAAATTTCGCCTAGACTAGAGTAACTTGTTCCTTGGGTTTCTTGCACCAACATTGAGTGGCTAAATGTCCAGTTCTCCCACATTGGTGGAAGCGGATCTACATCTTATTGCTAGCTTTTTGAACTTCAGGCTTGTTTCCCATCATGACTCATTTTGTTAATCCTTATTTTTGCCTCAGAAAATTTCACATAATTTTATGATTAGTTCAGAATAGCTTTGAAGGCTTAATTGGGTGCTTCAAAGGTCGCTCCTAGTATTTTTAGATGATCCACCATCTGAGATGTGGACATCTGAGTCACTAGCGCGGAAGCTTTTATTTGATGAAAATTGTGATAGGGATGAAGCGCTACTTGCTTTTTTATTGATGCGTCAAAATCTGATATCACTCTCACAATGTTCAGGATCTGTGATTCCTGGTAAAATTGGTCTGTGAAAGCTGCTAGAGTCTCATATTTTAAGAATTAAATGCCTGTAATTCCTGCTTGAAATTAGACATCTGTGTAGGGCTCCTAAATTCTATCATAATGGCTTCCTTGGCCTCATTATAAGACCAAGTGCCACCTTTCAAATGGGGTAACACCAGATTCTGATGATTGGTGTTCAGGCAATTCATTATTGTCACTGTCTTTTGTTGGTCACTAAATCTAAACATGACCCACGTAATCTGAAAAATGCAGGAGTGTTATCCTATGAAATGCATAATTTTGGTGTACTCCAAAATCATCTGTGGCTCCACTGGTAGGGGATTCCTGTCCAACGACTTGATTAACCATAGGAGTAACTTTTGAAGGTCATTTCCAAAGTTGCCATAAATGACCCAGGCATATTTCTGTGTGGTGGAACCTTTCTCAACTGAAGTTTATGCTTGTTGTTGTAGCTTCTTCCGCCTCCATTTGTGCGCAATCATATTGGTGATTCTCTAGTTCCTATATGCATTTCAATTGTCACAAAATATCTTCACTAATCTGGTGTAAGTATATTCGATATGATTTTTGCTTGGCCTTCTAAAATGATACTTCTTTAAATAATTACCGTCTTTGCGTTTCTGGAGGTAATTTTACTGTAGAGCCATTTTTAATTTTCCAACTTGCTCAACCTATTACTCAGCTTTCATCACCCATTCCTTTAATGTAGTGAAATTGGCCTGTAGCACAAAGTTGAGCGCATTCTTATTTACAATTTCTAGTTCTGTCCTAATATTTCATAGTTATTCTTATACAACATGTTTGATGTGATCTTTCTAAAAATATGGCTCAAAACTCAAATGCCCCCTGTAGTGAGCACCAAATGTAAAATTTTTGAAAGTTGTTTACTATTTTCAGATAGTAGCTCGCTTCAGCTCCCTTGATTAGCTGCACAGGTTCCTTGTATGTGCACAGTCTGAATTATTGATATTAAATCTTATTGGGAAATAATAGTATGAAGATTTTTACTCTAGTTGAGTTTCTGATAGCCAATATAAATATTAGGTTCAAAGCTAAACTGGTGCTTGTCCTGTTTTTAAATGGTATTTCGAAATATCTGTAGGTAATTCTTCTTTCTTCTGTAGAACTTAACCTAGGGTTAGGTTCAGTAGTTCTTCTTTCTCTTCTGTGGAACGCAACCCAGGATTAGGTTCAAAAGTTCTTTTTTCTTGTCACGCAGAGCCCACGGAAATAATAATACAAAAGACAAAGGATCTCATCTTCAAATTATAGTCTCAAGAGCAAACAGTCTAGTTTACTAGGTAATTAATCTTTAAATATCTTTCTATATATTTTTTCTTGTATCTGCTTTATCCAGGAAAAATCAAAGGAATTTAATTAAATTTAGCACCCAACTTTTCTGTTGGCGCCCTAAATTAGAAACGGTGGCTTTCACTAATGAATTAACCCTCCAGGGTCGCACAAAACAATAATCTTCATCATTTGTTTTAAGCAGATTCTCCTGCTGATCTCAGTGAAACCTCTTCTGGGTTGATAAGAATAACGTGTCCTAACGCCTTCACTTAACCTCATAAAGTCACCTTTATTATGTAACATCATGCTTAGGTAATGGGACTCTTACTTATAAATAGCAGGTTGCAGTTTCTAAAAAGGCTATCTCACAAGTTGCTTTATCACAGGTGGCATCACTCGCCCAACAACGCATAAACCCCTTAGTCAATCAGCGACTAAACCCAATTAACCCTACAAATTAATCAAGTTATTAATAGTAAAATCGACAACCTAATCACTTGTTTATTGTTAGGATCACCCCAACGAAACATTAATGATCCAGAAGATCAAAACCTGGCGAATTGCTAGATACTTGCTAAGGATAATACTCTGAACAAGAGTAATCATACATAATCCAGTCTCCCACATTCACTAGTACTGAATCCCCTAGTGGACAACTGATGAATTATGATCATCTAAGTTGGGTGATATGGGAATATCAAAATCCCAACTTTTTTAATAGGGTTTCAGTTACATTGCGCAATTCTCATGAAATTTTTTTCCTTCTTACTCAAGTTTTTTGTAAATGAGTTCCTTGATATGTGCTTCTTTCAATTTGCTTAAGTATCAGGTTGCCCATATTGGGAACCATAACCTCCTGAGTCATACGGCTTAAACAAGATAAGATATGCTTACCCTTTGGATTTTTCGTTGCACCTTCCATTTCAGCCTCATAAATGTAGAGGAAGGGTGCAATACTTCATCCACCAGGTTTAAACTTATCCTTGGAGGTAGGTTGAAGGTAGTGGCTTCCAATCCTGGGACAACATGTAATCTGGGAGCTTCTTATCTAATAATTTTGGTACATGTATCACTTTTCTTAATTTGTTAAGAGAGTTGGCAAATTTGATCTTGTAGTGGGTTAAGCTGCTGTTACATTTCTTCAATGGTAAGTCTAGGTGTGAAAACCAGAAAGTTTTTGCATCTTTCAAGAACGATTTTAGCATTCTCCAGATTTTTAACGTTGATGTTAAGAGTATTGATTTGTTGATGAGCGGTAGAGCAGAAAATTTATAAGAAGTTGTTTTCATCTTCTGATACTCTAATGCGCGGTTTAGGTCTCCCTTCATCTCCTGGCATTCAGTGCTTTGAGGAGGCTTGTACGTAGTGACTTTTTTTAAAGGAGAATTCCAGCTCTTATCCGCTTCAATAAGGCGATAATAAATCTGGGTATGTCTTCTCAGCTAGGTAATTTGCTTCTTTTATTGCTCTCTATTTTTGTTGAGTCACTTGGTAATTAGTTGGTAGCTACCTGAGTTGCATGGGATACCAAATCCTTCTCAACACAGGATATTTGGGTAACAAGGTTCTGAGAGATTGACTGAGAGTCTGAGGTTTGGTGGGATTCAAGCTCATCAATTCATCTTAGGTAGAGCTCTTGTTGGGATTCTTTTATTTAACCGAGGCAAGCCGACCAGGGGACAGGCATTACCAAAAGAAAGAAAGAAATGACATGAAACCTGAACAGGGTCAACTCTGTTGAAGAAAGTTTTTCCACCTCTGGATTGGGACTCAAATTTTTCTGGTTACATCATGGGTAAGGTTTTCGTGTTATTAGACCTACTAACCGCCAATAGCTTCCTTTGGCTGGCACCCTGATCGATGTGTGAAGGGCGGGAATCAAACCCGCAACTTTCAGGTTGGTAGCCATATGCCCTTACCAACTCGGCTTCCACCCTATTCTTGTTGAGATTCTAAAACTTAATTAGTTCTTCTTCATTATGACATCTAGAAGAAATACATGGCGCCATTTCACTGCAGGCTTTGGCATCTTGCTGTCAAAGCTTATGAGTAAAAGCTAGAATTAATCTCTGGTTCCTTTCATTGATATCATTATTGTTCTTTTTAAGGAGTTCCATAGTTTTCTTCACATAATTGATAACTCCAGGATTGATGTCCCCTGAATTTGATTATAAGGTTATATAATGTTAGAAAAATCCAAAATCAAGTCAGTTAAGATGAAGATTAAGCTCTACTTAAAACTCCCTAAAAACTTTGGAATATGCTAATTGATGAAACCCTGGATCAGACCATTAATTTAAAGGAATCAAAAGGCTGAAGTGACGCAGAACCCCTATGGAAGATTGATGATAGGTTATAAAAGTTTACTTAGGAGTTGATTATTAGTTGTCAATCCAGTAACCTTTTTACTGCATAGGTTTGGTTTCCTCATGCACCTCTCGTTGTAAAAAATATATTATCCAATAATAATATAAATACTATTTCAAAATTTTTCTCTCTTGTTGCAATCACTTTTGCAACCCATTCAATTCAAGTCTGAATCTAGTTTGATAATCTCATAGAGGAGATTAGTCTGCACCCATGTCAGGGAGCAGTTGGGCAAGTAAGGTAACAGGAGCAGGTGGGAGGCCCGCAGCCTCAAACGTTTGAAAATGCCTCGGAGAAACTGGTGGAATAGAAATTTTTTTAAAAAACTGGCGGTCACTATTTCCTCAGAAATCCTCACTTGGCAAGCATGATGCAACCAGTAAATCAATACGCCGCACTCCCAGCCACTTTCGTCAGTGTAATATGGAGTCTGTGTGTTTCTGGACATTCAACAAATGGCTTTATGGGAAAAATTTTGTGGGGATGTGCACAATTTTTTCCCAACTGCAGTGTACATCGAACCTCACTCCATGTCAAGCAGTTGGCTGGACCAAGGTTTCAAAAACAAAGAGGCAGCAGATGAGGCTGCTGCAGTGCTCGTAGTTATTGACCTCCCTGAAGGGCAACGGGTTGACAAAATAAAATGCACTAGATGGACAAAATCCAACCAAACTTTCCTCACATTCAACTTTTTGCCTACTACGGTAAAGCGTGACATTATGGAGCAACACCTGAAAGATGGTCTCACCATCTACGGCGAAATATACTCTTTCAAAATGCAACGCTTTACGCTGATGCCACACCTGTGCACCTGCAAAGCCATCACAGTTCTGACCCCAACCAAGGAGATCATGAAGGACCTAACCCAGATCCCGCACTCCACTTTTATTAATACTAAAGGGCATACCACCTTCCCTTTCTGGGTAACCGTGGACAGCGCGCCCCCTATCTGCACCCACTGTGACGCGTTCAGCCATGAGGCACACGCATGCCCCACCAAGAGGGCGTCACATTCCAAGAGCGCCCCTCAGCAGCCATGGCCAGTGGAGAGGCGCACTATGAACCAACCGTAAGCACCAAAGAGGCTTTCCCATGGGGAGCACAAGGTTTCTACCTACTGGTAAAGCCTATTTCCCCACAAGAGCGGAAGAAGGCCAAGCAGGCCCACAGGGCCGCAGCCAAGGAAGTGGCCAAAGTCACCACTGCTATCCCACACTCCCAATGCCAGGAGGACATCAAAACCTTCGCGGCAGAAGCAAATCAGGAATCCATCAACCAATCAGATTGGGAAGCCCTTGCCAATTGGGCCACTCAATCTGAGGATCTGATGGGGGACTCGATCTCACCCAATCATTGCAACTAAGCTCTAGTTGAAACCGACTTGGGGCCCATCCTATGTGATAATTTTTTGACCCACTCAACGGTGCACCGAACTCATCCGCACTGCAAAAAATTTGTCTGACATTGGGGAAACAAAAAGCGAAGGGAAAAGCCAATGTGAACCTTTCTGCTAAAACCAACAAATACTCCAATAGCGTTGCTGCTAACACCCGCGCTGCTGTGAAAGCCCGTGGGGACCTAGAAGAGGCTGGTGGGCCCAGGGGCTCACCCCATCGCACCTAAGGTGCGATGGGGGGAAATTCTTCACTTTAGGGACATTGAATATCGCCAGACTCAAGTCCTTGCCATCCTGGGCTAGGGAACTGAGTTTTTTATAACAAAATTTACCCGTGGATATCCTGGCCATCCAGGAGTCCCACTGTCCACGAGGTTCTAAGGAGGCTTGGAAAACAATGCTCCTCCTATCCCTATCCTTTTGGTCGAAGCACTGTGGGGTGCTAATTCAGAAAAACAATTTTTTCAAATTTTTATCATCAGAAACCTTCCTCAATGGCTGAGTCCTCATTGTCACTTTCTCGTGGGCTGATGTGGTACACGCTATCATCAACATCTATGCCCCAAATGGTGCACAAGAGCGTCAGGAATTTTTCTCATCAGTCAAATCCCTCCCACTACCCCCAGACCCTTTCATAGTTGGTGACATGAACTGTTGTCTAAACACTCCAACAGACTGGTGGCCTTCCTCCTCCCACGCCCCCCAGGGCCACATTGAACTTTACGTTCTAAAGGCCACCCTTGGGTTAATGGATGCACTGCTGTGGCAAGCCCCGCTGCTTGAGAACATGACGAGCCCCCACGTCCACAATGGCCAATTAAGGTCCATGTCCTGCATCGACCTTATTCTTATGCTGGCGAAATTCCAACCCCACATATCCCACTTTAAAACAACAAAAATGGAATTCTCTGACCATCAACTGGTCTCGATAACCTACCACCTACCTGTCACAGCTGCTAAGGCCCCACATTGGTGCAAAATCTTCCCCCCAAGCTCGCGTCATCAGGATTTTCCACATGGGTGGAATCAGCAACTTTGGAAAAAGAGTTTGTTGCACCATTTTGCGCGGACCCCATTTTCACATGGACAACTTTCAAATAAGATACCATCTGCCACTCTCGCCATCTCTCCTCCAGATGCTCACAAGCCCATTGGCTGTCATTTCGCGCACTCTGGCAGAGTTGGCACACCTGGAGTCCAACATCCCAGCTACAGGATACAGCTCTGCATGGGGCTGGAAGTGGGCGGAGGCAGCCGCCCACTTTAACGCACTCAAAAGGCAACACAAGCATTGGTTTTGTGTTCAGCACAGGGCCAAACGCATCACAAAAGGTGACAAAATCACCGCATATTTTTTATAAAAAAATTTGCACCACGCCAGAGCGTGGACTGCACACAGGTGCGAAGATCGGATAATTCCATTGCAGATACACCAGCCAAAGTGGCAATTGAAACACAAAATTATTACTCCAAGTTGTACCAATCCAATCCATTTCAGCCAGCCAAAGTGGTGGAATTTCTTAACCAAGCCCACAATTGCACCATTCCCAATACCCAGAAATAATGAATTTTATTACTCCAAATGAATTATAAACACCCATTCGCATTGCACCAAACCTAAAATGCCCAGGCCCAGATGGCATTCCATATGAATTCTAAAAAAGTACTTCAAATATATATCCCCACTACTATTGGCCTCACTTAACCAGAGCCTTTTAGAAACGCGCCTCCTGCCAGGAGGAAAAGAGGCCTTCACCATCAAAATCTTCAAGAAAGGGGACAAGCTAGACTTAGCCAACTGGCGCCCAAAATTTTAACTAACACGGATACTAAAATTTTAACAAAATCATGGCTAACCTTTTAGTGATTGTAGCATCTGCCACCATCTCCCCAGAACAATTCGGTTTCATACCCAGAAGGTCGATTTGGGACAACGTGCACTCTGTGGCCAACGCGTGCCAGTCCACAGCCTCTGGGGCACTTGCATTCTTGGACCAACAGAAGGCCTATGATAGAGTAAACTGGGAATACCTCAGGGCCCGCCTCCATCAATTCCGCTTACCCCTCGCTTCATCAACTGGATGATGCTGCTCACGGAATCTGCAATAATTGCAGTACGTGGCCCTGGCTTCCTAACGGAAGTAGTCCGTCCTCAAAGGGGCCTGCGACAAGGGGACCCCCTGAGCCCACTCTTATACAACTTCAGCCTTGACCCACTACTGCGAAATGTGAATGCCCACCTCACTGGGGTCCATGTGCCAGGCCAAACCCCAATCAAGATGATGGCATTTGCAGATGATTGCGTGGTGGGGGTGTCTAATAACAAAGATGCACGCGCGCTTGAAGCCCTCATCCAGGAATATTCCCGGGTAAGCAACGTGGCACTGAACGCCTTCAAAACCCAAATCATCCTCCTTGGTCGGTTTCAGAACTGCTGGGCCCCAGCAAGTAGTTCCCAACCCAGCCCATCTGCTCGCCCACGTCCACGCCTTACTAACTCAACACACACCGCTCCACTGGTGCTCCCCTTTATGCCACGTCCTACCATAGGACCGGTACGCCATCTGGGCGTGTGGATGGAGGCAGGCGGATACGCGTCAGCAGTAATGGAGTGCCATATACTGGACAACGTGACGAAGCGCATCACCTCCCTCAGAGCCCACCCTACTTCCCTTACTGGCAGGGTCGTTTTGACCAACTCTATGCTCCTCTCTAAATTCTGGTTTGGAGCTCACTCCATCCCCTTCTCCCCAAGCTTCTTCAAATCCCTGTATGCTTTGCTGCAAGGATGGCTATGGTCAGGCCGCCTTCCACCAGTACGGTTAGAAGTCATGTTTGGCCCTTATCAGCATGGTGGCATGGGCCCGCTTGACTTCAGAGCCCATGCGGCCAAGATTTTGGGTACCTGGATTGCGGCCGTCACCGCCCCTACACTCCCCTCCCAACACTGGTCCTGCGCAGCCCGCTCCAACTTCTCCCACGCCTTGGGCCTCAACAATCCATCTAACCCCCACTCCCTGATGAAATACCTGGCTTCACACCCATTGGCCACAGGTCCTCACGGTACTAAAACTCACTACAAACGAATCCTCCTCTCCATGTGGAGCGCTGAGTGGAGAATTCATATTAGCGGACATACAACCCAAAGAGGCCGCCCCTCACCTCAGTTCACACAAGAGGTACAGGGGCTACCCATCCATGATGGCGTGATCCCCACACGGCCCCATGTCCTATCCAGGGTGAACTACCTGGACATGATGGACATCCCTTACTCCATTGAGACCCAAAAACTATCTGAAATACGTACACCATCCTCTGTTGCAGCATCAAGTCCGCTCCCATGTGTGGTGCTGCCTGAGGTGGGTGTACCGTACAGCTGAGCGCTCTAACGCTTTACACTCATCATGCGTCATGTGTGGCCAGTATGGAACGCTGTTCCACCGCCTGGAGAAGTGCCCTACCTCTAAAGTGATATTGCGCGAATTTCAACGTCTGCTGGGCCAGGATCAAACATTTCTTCAGTCTGTCACGAGATATGTTTGCTTTATCAATGGCCTCCCCCTTCCACCCTCCCTCCATGCTCTGGTGGTTGCAATCGCCATGTGGACCATCCACACGATTGTCTTGGATGCCATCGCAGGCTCCATCCCCACCCTCCCAGAAGCTGTCCACAGATTCTGGTCTCATTTGGTGGACCACTTTCAAGCATGGTTGTTTGGATACCTCCCACCGCGTCGCTGTCGGCTAGTATCCTCCTAGTTCCCAGTTTGGTTCATCAAATCAAACCCCTTCCTCCACACGTGTTCAATTGTGGCTACGGCCCCTTCACGCGTTCCCTCCCCTTCCCCATAAGTGACGTTCCCGCTGGCAACAAGAGATAGCATTGCTTCTCTGGGGTGCCTTCCCTGTTACTAAGTGTTGTCTCGGTTGGGTCAATTTTGGAAGTGTCCATCCCATGGCCAGCCTTCCCCACAATAAATTTAAAATTATATAAAGACTATTATCCATAGTTGAGTTAAAATTATTATCAGGCCTAACGCTTCAGCCAGTACTTCCAATTAAACACTTGATAAGTCATATTCATAGTGATTTGTTCCCTCTATTACTGTCCACTCGATCTTTGTCAAGATCCTCTGATGACAGTCTCCTTCGGCCCAACACACAGTCAGCAACTAGCCCTGGTTTGTGGTTCCCCTCATCTCTAAATCCCCACTCGGATCTCTACTCTTCTCTCTGAGAGTCTTCCAATTATTGCCTTCTGCAATAATATCCTTGAGATGGAACTTTACACTGGATGCTGATAATTTAACTATAACCAAATCTACAATGAAACTAATAATGTTTTAATGTATGTTAATCTTGGTAGTAATCATAATATTTGTAGTAATCGTGTTTTTTATTATAGTGAACCCTAGGGAATTATATAGTAGGGGATTCGGCCATCTAAACCTCAGTTGACACCTCTTCAATAAAACAGCAGCTGTTGCCATTGAATCACCCTTCCTTGTCTTGGCAGTGATGGTCTTCCCCATCCTGGCTAGGATTCCATCATTGGAAATCCTCAAGACCTCAAATGGAAAGAGTCAGAAACATGTCCCTAACGTTTTCCTCTTGATCCAAGCGAACCAACCATATTTTGGCTAGCAACCTGCTTGAGTAATGGGACTTTTTACCCATTATGGCAGGTCACTTCACCAACTAATCGCTTTGCTAGTAGCAGGCAGCATCTTTCGCCTCACAACTCACTAATAATTCCTAATCAGTTGGTGGTGAAACCTGACCAATCCCAATTGGTACACCTGATAGCTAATCACTATCAGATGCCTCTATTTCGTCAGCTGCTCCGCCCAATGAGATATTAGGTAATCATCCGGATTGATCCCTGATGGATATGACCAGGCGAATATCCCAAAATCCCCTGAATGTAGTTCCTCCGAAATTCAGGCCAACTGATTTCCAATTCACTTTACCTCAGGGAATTTTCCCCTAACAACACCAGGTAATCTAGCAGGCTGGGAATATGGGCAAAAATCCCAACACATCCCCCTCTTGCCTAGTTTTTCTGTGAGAAAAGGACTGGGGCATGGGAACACCACTTCGGACACCTGGTCAAATACTTCATTGGTTCAGGCAGAGTACACTCATCAATGCTCAATGCTGCTCAGGATGACCTTCAGCACATGGCATTTATCCTCTTCCTCCTCGCTACTGTCTACTCAGAGCGCGGTCCCCACGACCTCTTTTCATGCTGAGCTGATTGATTTACTCGTGATGATATTATTCCCAGGATCTGGTTTTCCCCCCATCAGGGTATATGACCCTCTGTCATATTCAGGATTCTTGGTCTGGCGTCCTTGAACTCCTGATTCTCTCCTCATCCTGGACAGGAGACTCTTGCCATCGATATTTGTTTCGCGGCTTGATTAAGAATACTTATTTCTATTTGCCCTAGTTATTTCACTTATAACCTCTTGGATGTAAGTCATTATTAATTCTTCCCTCAGAAAGCTTATCTCATTAATTTTTGAAATTAATTTCCTGAAATTGAAGCCTAATGGATTATAGAGTGCTTAATGTCAACTTCTATATAAGTCCAACATCCCCCCTCTAGTCCTGCTTATATGTCAAACTCAGAATCTCGCTACCAGCAGCTTCTTAACAGTCTGTCAGATTTGGACCTCCGCCTTTTCCAGCAGATGAGTTGGGATGCTTGATGGAACCTCTTCTATGGTCCTTCCAGGACTCATACGCCTAGTCTGGCGCAAGGGGCTAGTCCTTCCATCAAATTACTGGAAACAGTAACCAATCCCTCCAAAACCAGGTTGGCCATCGTTTCAAATAACTCTTGGGCAACTTTTCCTTTGCATTAAATTCCCAATTTGGACTTTGAAACACTCCTGGATTTGGCTCCTTTCTCTGATGCTCTGAACATCATCATTGATACTCCGGAGGTCATGCCAGTCACTTTGGATCATTTGTTCTTGGCCAGGTCAGACTTGCTCCATGAGTTCCTCTTCTGACTTGGTCAATTCTAAAACCCGCTGTGCTGGTTTCTGAGCTTTCAATTGGGAAAAGCATACATTTTGAGCTCCCCTATGCTGAACTCCAGGCCCAAGTCACCAAGGCATTGACATTAGCGCTGAATCCCTCCGATTTGGACAACCTTCTGGATTGGGATACTACTGCTTATGCTCTCCACTTTACTGGCCAAGTTCTTCAAAGTTGGTTGACAAAGCTTCCAGCCTCGCCTGGCTTCCATTGGTCATTCATCTTTAGCTTCTGTGAAGCCCGTAGTTGTCATTTGCAAGATGCAATCTGCTCTTTAAACAACTACCTCTTCTCTGGAGCTTCTCATCGCTATCTTCTGCTGATGGCGTTAATTGGGGGCATGATTTGACAACCCCCATTAAGTATCCCTTCTTTGCTGCCAGCTCACATGTCCGTTGTTCTTGATGAGGCCCATTGGTAGGCGCTCAAGACAAATCTTCCAGCACCGGTGCATTATCAAGATTACTTGGGGTTATTCACTGATTTCCTCTTCCTCTATTTCAATTTTCCTCCCCGCTCTGGGGTCTCACGATTGGCTTCTTCTGACATATCAATTTCCCTTCCCCTAGTCGCGTTTTCTCAGGTCTCAGCATCTGCTCAACAAACGTGGTTTCATGTAGGTCTCAACCTACACAAGTGTCCAATTGCATATCAATTTCAACAGGCTATTTCTTTCTACCGCGAACCATCCTCCCTCCCCCAAGAGGCAACATAGGTGGAATCATCCCCATACTGAGGACGATCAATAAATATAAAAATTATAAAAAAATATATCAGCTTTTTTTCTAAGCATTTAAAAATCTCCTTTTTTCAATAGCTTTTATCAATTTTTTATTTTTATTCTCTCTTTTTTTCCTATGGGACTTGACCTTGTTTTGGTTCAGAGGTCCATCTTTTCCCCCAAACTGGGTTCTGGGCACTTAAACTTACCAGTTTTCTATGGTTCAGAGGTCCCTTTTTTGGACTTAACCTTCTAGATTGGTTCAGAGGTCCTTTTTTCAGACTTGATCTAATTTCAGGTCATGACCAACTTAATGGTTCTATTGGTCCTTTGGGAACTCTTTTATTTTTTTCTTCGATCCAATCCTTAGATACTTAGCGTGGACTCAATTTACTACTCTTCCATCCAAGAGATTCTTGATGGAGTAAGAATTGGTCACCTTCTTGGCGATTACTTTGAATGGACCCAACCATAAAGCATCCAATTTGGTTTTTCATCTGAAACCATGCATATTGCAACAGGCAACTCTTTCTCCTATTTGATATTCTTCCAATGCCAGTCAGTTCTTATCATCCGTCGATTTTGCTCATATCCTTTTCTTCAAGGTTGTATCAAATGCTTGAAATTGCATATTGATCAGGATACTCATCAGTCAGTTCAGGTATTGTTCGGTACTCATCCCTGATGTAGGTTCTACTACCAAATATAATATCAGGGGCAACGCGGCCTTCCTCCCATATAGTAATTCAAACGGCGTTTTTCTGTCACTGTATGATTACTAATGTTGTAGGCGAACGTCACCAAACTCAAGTATGTTCCTCACGTGGAAGTTCTCCCTGCAACTAGCTTCCTCAGCATCGTGGCCAGCATCCCATTGACTCGTTCTACCAGTCCGTTCATCTCTGGCTGGTATGGTACTGACATGATCCTTGGATCCCCATTATTTTATTTAGCCTCAGGATCACGTGAGATGTGAAGTTGGTCCCATTGTCACTCAGTAGGACTTGTGGACATCCATGCTGGTATACTACTTGATCCAGGATGAATCTCACAGTACTGGTAGCGTCAACTCTGGTTAGGGCTTTTGTTTTAACCCATCTTGTTAGATGGTTGATGGCTACTATGATGTACTTGACTCCTCCTGTGCTCATCGCCAGTGGTCCCATCACATTGATGGACACCGTGTGCCATGCAAATCCAGGTCAGACCAGTCAGTATCCGGTTGTATTCTTATGTGGTTTATGCAGCTAGCATTCCACACAACAAGCCAGATGATCTGCAACATCATAGTTAATCGATTCCCAGTAATAAAACTGATGAATATGATCAGTTGTTTTTCTCAGGCCTCCATGCCTGAAATTTTGTGGGATGCTTGAACTATTGCTGCTCTTTCCCACAGTTTCAGGAATAATAGCCTTTTCCCATTTATCATCTTGAATACTTGTCCATCCATAGTCTTGATGTTTTCCATTGCTTTTTGAAGCGCACCTTGGATTTCTTGAGGCTCGTCCTCAATTCTTCCTTTGACCATTCTCTGGAATAGCTCATCCACCTGCGGGTATACCAACTGGACCATTGGTAACTGCAATAAGCCATCCATGTTCTGGTGAGAAGCCCCCACTTGGTGGACTATCTCATAATCATAAGCCTGAAGCTTAAGTGCCCATTATGCCAGTCATCCTTCCAGTTCCTGTAGATTGTGCAGCCAATGCAGTGAAGAGTGATCTGAGACCACCTTAAAGTGTGTTTCGTGGACATACAGCTGAAACTGCTTACATGCGTAAATGACCGCAAGGCATTCACGCTCAGTCACAGTGTAGTTCCTCTCAGCGGCTGAGAGTGTCCAGCTCACATATGCCTCCAGATGTTTGTCCACAAGTTCATCTACTTTGCTAAGTATGGCGCCATTCGCCATTAATGAAGCATCAGTTTGAATGATAAACTCCCAATTGAAATTTGGATATTTCAAGATCGGCGAACTTATCAGATACCAGCATAACTCATCAAAGCAGTCCTGGGCATCTTCATTCCATACAAATCTTTTTTCAGATTCTTTAGTAAATGAAACAAAGGCTCGGCTATTTGGGCAAAGTCCCAAATGAATCTTCTGTAGTATCTGACCATCCCAAGAAATACTTGGATGTCTCAGACTCTCTTTAGCACAGCCATGCGCTCAATAGCTGCTATCTTCTGGGGCTGCGGCTGCAATCCACTTGCATTAATCACAAATCCCAGGTATTCCAGCTCCTTCCTAAAAGTGGCACTTCCTTGGCTTGATCTTCAGGTTAGCCACGGACAGTTTCTTAAAACTTCTTCCAAGTGATGGAGGTGATCAGTAAACGTTCTACTGAACACATTAAATCGTCCAGATATACCAGGATTCACGACAACTTTAGGTCGCTCAATATTGCATCCATGGCCCTCTGAAACGTCGCGGGCACATTGCAAAGACCCTGGGGCATCCTCATCGGCTAGTATAACCCCTGTGTGGTGATAATTGCATATTTTTCTTGGTTCTTCTGGCAAGTCGATCTGCCATTATCCTGAGATTAGGTCCATCATGGAGATTACTTCACTTCTTTTAATTGATCCAGCGCATCATCAATCCTTGGTAGGGGATATATATCCTTCTTCATAATTTTGTTCAGCCTCCAATAGTCAATCACCACCCAGTTCAATCCATCTTTTTTCTTTATGATCAGAATCAGACTTGCTCAGGGACTTGACAATGTACTAGAAGCCCATGCTTCACTAGTTTACTGATCTCATCTTCCACTACCGCTTCAGTTGCTTTTGATCTTTAGATTAGTCTCAACCTTATCAGTAGATTTTCCCCTGTGTCAACCTTGTGAATTACATCTCGTGCACATCCCAAATCATGGCCATCCTGAGTGAACACTTCCTGATATATCTCGAGTAATTTGAGGACCTCCTTCTTCTGCCCTTCTGGCAGATCTGCGAGCTGCTTCAATCAACCAATAGGTTGATGCTTTCAGCTGCCCCAGCTGGTAATCCCAGTTCCTCAAGAGACCCAAAATCATGGAATCATCTCAATTCTGCCATCAGGATTAAATGAATAAATGTGATGATTTGATTCCTCTTGACCTTCATTGGTTTTTCGCTCAAATTCGCCAAGAGAACTCATATTTCTCCATGGCCCGGCATTATTGATAGATTCTTCTACTCAACTACCCCTGTAGTGAGCTCCAACTTGTAAAAATTTACTTATGAGTTGATTATTGGTCATCAACCCAGTAACCTTTTTACTGTACAGGTTCAGTTTCCTCATGCACCTCGCGTTGTAAAAAATATATTATCCAATAATAGTATGGAGACTATTATCCATAGTTGAGTTAGAACTATTATCAGGCCCAACGCTACAGCCAGTACTTCCAATTAAATACTTGATAAGTCGTACTTGTAGGGATTCATTCCCTATATTACTGTCTACTCGATATTTGTCAAGATCCTCTGATGGCAGTCTCCTTTGGCCCAACAAACAGTTGGCAGCTATCCCTGATTTGTGGTTCCCTTTGTCTCTATATCCCTGCTTGGATCTCTACTCTTTTCTCTGAGAGTCTTCCAATTATTGCCTTCTGCAATAATACCCTTGAGATGGAACTTCACACTGGATGCTAATAATCTAACTATAACCAAATCTACAATAAAACTAATAATGTTTTAATGTATGTTAATCTTGGTAGTAATAATAATATTTGTAGTAATCATGTTTATTATTTTAGTGAACCCTAGAGAATTATATAGTAGGGGATTGGGCCATCTAAACCTCAGTTGACACCTCTTTAATGAAATGGCAGCCGTTGCTGTTGAATCACCCTTCCTTGTCTCAGCAGCGATGGTCTTCCCCCATACTGGCTAGGATTCTGTCATTGGACATCATCGAGACCTCAAATAGAAAGAGTGAGAAACGTGTCCCTAACGTTTTCCTCTCAATCCAAGCAAACCAACCATAATTGGCTAGCAACCTGCTTAGGTAATGGGAATTTTTACCCATTATGGCAGGTCACTTCACCAACTAATCGATTTGCTAGTAGCAGGCAGCATCTTTCGCCTCACAACTCACTAATCATTCCTAATCAGTTGGTGGTGAAACCTGACCAATCCCAATTGGTACACCTGATAGCTAATCACTATCAGATGCCTCTATTTCGTTAGCCACTCCACCCGATGAGATATTAGGTATTCATCTGGATTGATCCCTGATGTGTACAACCAGGCGAATATCCCAAAATCCCCAGACGTAGTTCCTCCAAAATTTGGGCTAACCGATTTCCAATTCACTTCGCCTTAGGGAATTTTCTCCTAGCGATACCAGGTAATCTAGCAGGCTGGGAATATGGGCAAAAATTCCAACATAGGTCCTCCCCTCCTCACTCTAATGCTTTGACTCCTCCAGGACCTCAGGAAGATCTTTGTGATCACAAAGGGCAATACCCATGCTGGGAACATGCCTCATGAAAACTATAAATATGAATATTTTTGATTAATTAGTGTATGTTGTTACTAAATTGTCACACCTTTAATTGATACCAAAGTGCAGATATCATAGTAGTAAAATATTTCATTATGACAAATGGTGTAGCTAATTTGATATATGGTTGCTTGCCCTTTAAAGAAACTTGCACCTGAAACAGATTTCCTAAAACTGGTGCTTTCTGCTAGACCCTTCTGAAGCAACCAGGCAAAGACACACCTTCCCAAAGATGGATCATACCAGTGAAATAGTTATTCCTCAACATTAGGAAGAATTGATTGTGATAAGATGATCACCTGGTCAAGAAGATATACCTTTTTAGAACATGAAAACAAAAATTTAATGTACCTATGGAGTTTTGTATTACAGCCCCTGATGAAGCAACCTACCATATACAATCAATTGAGGCAGCTCAAACAGTAGACGGTGTATCCCCCTTTAGGTTGGGACCACATAGTGCTAAAAAAAGAGGAAGCTCAAACAATGGAATCCTTACCCTATGGAAGATTACAACCTGGTCAGTGATCAAATTTGACCTGCTATACTTAAGTTGAAATTAATTTTATGCAGCTTTATACCACAGCTATCCTTCCAAGTATGGCCATGAAAGTTACTCAAACTGAGGCTTATATCAGTTTATTTGTTCACCCATCTCTTCATCATAAAGTTAATATCTCTGGGGTTGCATCATATGGAAATTCATGGACTATTTAGCCTCATCACCAACTTCACTCTCAGCTTCTCAAACTTTATTAGACTGACTCTAACTTTGTCTGGGAAATGTGAAGCTATTGTTGAAAACTGAATAGAGATCTCTGAATTGCAAGGTTTTCTCCCCAGATTGAGCTTAAAATTTGTTATTAGCTGCATAAAGAAATCTAACAGCAGCTTGCTAATGCTAATATTAATAAGCGCATGAGTTTTCAAATGGTAACTAGTTTTTTATTTGACTTTTTCTCAATGGCAGCTCTATAAAACCCAGATTGAAAACTTAATAATACAAATTTATTAGCTTAGTGAAGTGGCCCATGCTCATATTGCTATTAGAATGACTGTTATCTGTGGGCCCCACGGTCCTGAAGGGCTGGAATTTCCCAAAGGCCCTAGAGGCCCAGAGGGTCCTATCTCTATGCCCATGCAATATTGAGGATCACAAAGCCTGCATTTTTAATTTGGAGCAACCTTTATGGGGAGTAGCTTGGGGTATTTGGATAAATGTCAAAGGAACCTATCTTTACTATAATTTAACTCTGACTTCTCTCTATGACAAGATTCATTCTCTTAAATTTGCTTATTATGACATGGTCTCCTGACAACAATTTATTAAGCCACTATAAAGTCAATATTGACTGCCTAACCTTATGGATTCAGAGCTTGGAATCCCAGCATCTAATGACTTATCAACAATTCAATGATCAAGCTGCTGAAAATCAACGGCTTCAACAACTTCTCAGCTCTGAAAGCTAGTGCTGATGAAGTGGAGATCTTAAGCTTTAGCGTACAAGATAATCTCCATAACTTTTGGTAGCAGTTGGACTAATTCTGCATAGCAGATCCTTTTGAGACTGAGACTTCCAAAATTGGCATACCTTTGACCCCCGCTATACATGTCCTTTCTGAGCTTATTAACTCTTTTAAGCCTCTTTTAAGGAGATTTTGTACCAAAACAAAGAGCATCAGATCCTTCCCTTTTTTTCTATGAGAATGCTATGAAATTAGCCACAGACCATTAAAAGATACAAAATATCTAGTTCTGCCTCAATGGTAGCGCTTGCAAGATCATGATTCCCTATTTTAAAGAATGCACCTCTTGGGAGCAAATTAAAGAAGCCCTCATTAAGAGTTCGGGAACGTTTTGTCTCTGTCCAGCCACAAGCAGGCGTTAATGAATATAAAACAGAAAAAGGGAGAAACATATATTGAATTTGCTAACCATATATACTTTAAGAAGGCTTTATTTGCTTACAACTGAATCACCTTGGATGATGCAATTGCTGGTGTGGTTTCTGCTTTCACCTCTCACAGCACTATAGAACTCCATTTCACAGCCATCAAAAAGCAATTTAATATTATCTTTAATATCAAGGGGAAATCATGGAAATACTTGAGTACAATAATCTTCATACCTCTTTTACTAATGGATCAAGACCTCATATTCAAACTGTATACCATAAATTAAAATCCAAAATTGAAGAAACCCAGTGAAAATTGCCCCTTCTACAAATAACCATGAAATTCAATGATAGAAGAATAAATCAGATGAGGAGGGAAAATTGGCGTCTCATAGGGAGCAAGGCTCCCTATGCTGATGACACTGTGCGTCAAAAATCTGATTCTACTTTTCCTCCCAACTTTTTATCATGTATGCTCCTTAGACCCTTGATGTCCCCGTCATTCTTACTGAGATAAAGTATATTCTTATTATTATTCTGCTTTGAATTCAATATATTTTCTATACCCCATGTTGGATCAAATGTCACTCAAGTGGAGGGAATAGTACACAAGGTGAAAGTCATGGCCATGATTGACATGGCTCCCCCATTAATGTCATTTCATCCTATTTAATGAAGAAATCAAGATTGCTCCTGATAGGGGTCATACTCTGAAATATGGGACGGCCAGTCCTACCAGCACTCAATTCTTCAGAGCTTACTCATCCTTGCTTATATGGTTTGGACCCTTAGTAGTGTTGGCCCCTGCTATAGTCTTACATAATGGTCCCTATGACCTCTTATTGGGACTCGATTTCTGTCTGATTTTGATGATTAGTAAACACTAAGAACATGAATTTCTCAAACTTGAATTACCGCGTTTGGTTTATCATCAAAATTCTCTGAAGAAAAGGGGAGTAGAAAACTTTAATGCTATATGTTAGAGCATTCCAAGTCTCTGGAAAAACTATAATATCAAAAGATGGGCCCTAAAGTTACTCTTCCTCCCCTATTAGTGGATATTTCATAATGAATAGCCATTTTTCCTATTAATAAGACAACTATACCCCTCAATTCTCGAGTTTTTATGGGAACAGGAAACCAAGTAACTGTACCTAACGCTCATCTTTTGGAGATTTATGGAAGATCCGATCTATTGATTGGGAACCTTTGTCTTTCCTAGGCATAATTGCCCAGCATATTAGGAGACCGTCACTGTATTAATGAAAAATCTTACTGATCAGCCTTTGACAATTACTTAGAACAACCCCATTACATATCTGCGTACCTTACCAATATAACATGTCAACTCTGTTTCTGCCTTTAAGCATTAGCTGATCTAGGACTTAAAGAGGCTTCCATCATTGCATGAGTTGATGTTAAGTTTGGAAACACCTTAACCAGTGATCAACAGCGAATGGATGTCCTCAATTGATGAGTACGCTGACATCTTCTCCACAGGTCAGGATGATTTTGGGCTGATGATAGTTGTTCAACATCGAGTATATACTGGGGACTCCCATCCCATCTGAGCTTGACTGTACAGGAAATCCAAAACTAAAGGAGCCCAAGTCAGTCAAGAATTGAAACTGTTGGATGCTGGCCTCTTAAAGCTCTCTCAGAGTCCTTGGGCCTCATCCCTGCTACTGATCTTCAAGAAGGATGGCTTATATCACGTTGTAATAGATTATGAAAAGTTGAATGTGATTACACAAAAAACAGCTATCCATTGGACTAAATCGTCAAACTTTTAAGCCTTTTAGCCAGATCTCAGTTCTTTTCAGCCATGGTTCTAATTAAATGAATACTAGCAAATTGATCTGGCTCCAGAAGATAGGGAGAAAGTGCTCTCACCTCCAAAAAAGTCTGTTTGAACCTACTCAAGTTTCTCAGTGGTTGCATAATGCCCTTGAGACCTTCCAGCAGGCCATGGATTGTACGCTCCAAGCTTTGAAAATGTCCTACATATTGTTCTACCTAGACAATGTCGTGGTATTACTCATAACTTAAATGTGCAATTAAAGCACATTTTAGAGGTCTTGATTAAATGAGAGCTGCATATATCAAGTTGAAACTAGCCAAATAAAGTTTCTTCCAGAATAAAATGGAGTTCCTCAGCTATAAGGTTAGTCATGAAGGCATATCACCATTACCTGATAAATTATATAGTATTTAAAAGATGTCTCGTCATAAAAGCTTGAGGGATGTGCAAGCCTTGCTGGGTTTAGTCAGTTACTACTGACAAATTATCCCTCATTTCACCAAACTTACCAAGCCCCTCATCTACCTACATCATAAGAAAGTTCAATTTCACTGGGAAGAGTCGCAATGATAGGATTTCAACTCTTTTGGAGAGGCCCTAATGAATGCTCAACTTTTGATCCATCATGAGTTTGACAAGTCTTTCTTTTTTTAATTATAATTCTAACAATATTGCGTTTGGAGATATTCTAGTACAACTCAATTCCAATTAAGTTGTCTACCCTATAGCCTACAAAAGTAAAACTATAACCAAGGCAGAGAGAGATTATAGCTTCATGGATTGAGTATTCTTAGAGATACTCTTGGCTTTGCTTCAATTTCTATTCATCTCTATGGAACCATTTACTATTGTAACTGGTCATTCTCTGCTTTGGTGGTTACAGAAAATGAAAGACACAGATGGCTGTCTCATGCGTTGGGCCCTCAAGATACCAGGTTATGACTTTCCAATAGTCCATCAGGGTTATGTTATACATCAAAATGCCAATGAACCATCTCATTTGCCATACTAGCCTTATATGACTCCGAAAAATATTGGGTATAAAAACTTATATGTCGACCTGAAGCATGGGATCATTAATTTTTAAGGTCCAAGAATAGAAAAAAAAAACAAATGATGGCTCAAACCCAAATCTATAATGTACTACTTTATAAGAAGGTAGGCTCTGTTTGGCTCCCCTTTATATATCCGGCGGCAGAACTATGACCAATAATGGAAGCATATATGACTGTAGGTCATGGCGCCATAAAAAACCCCATCAGTAGCTCAAGGATCGATGCTACTGGGATATGATAAATTCCATCCATGAAGTCCCTGACTCATGTCTTGTGTGTGCCAAATGAAGGCTCACTGGTCCAGTTTATAACAACAAGTCATTAGTTCAACATCTCCCTTTGCTAATGTAAGTATAGATGTAATTGACCACGTACTACAGCCCTATACAGACATCGCTACGTCATCATCACCATTGACTATTTCATAAAATGGGTTGAGGCCATCTCTTTAGTCCTCACCACAGCTAATGCTACTGCTAATTCCTGCTTAAGCACATCTTCACCAGGAACGGTAACCCAAAAGTTTTGCTATCTGAAAATGGAACTAAAAATTATATCTCAAGGTGTAACTGAGCTCAATGCGTTTATGGGATAATTTTTTCTTTCTGCCAAACTCACTTTTGAGCAAATTTCTTACAAAGGTTTATTTGTCCACCACTGTCTGGCCACGTCCGTTTCCCATTTGATGTCCACAGATCTTCTGCCTGCTGCCCCAGTGTGGGGCAGCGGTACTCCACCATCTAGCAATTTCTTCCCATAAAAAACGTGTTTGAATGAGTTCAAATAGCCCGCCAAACTCTTCTGGATGATTTGTCCCCCACAGGACTTGGGGCTCCACCTTTCACACATACGCCTGTCTCACCCCCATCCTCTCGCCCTTCCTCAGTCCAACATTTTATTTTGCCTTCATGTCAACTATGGGCGTTTGTTCCCATATGCTGACAAAGCAATTGTCAAACAAGCCACCTCTGCATTTGCACTGACTGGCTTTATCGATTTCCGCCCTTTTAAGGGCTATTTTGCCATAGTCTTCCAGATGGAGGAGGTTGCTGCAGCGGCGGCGTTGACCCTATGATATATATAAATACTCCAATTCCTACTACCCATACTCACCTCCCTTCTGATACCACATTGGTGGTGTAATTTGCAAATCTTCCTTCACACCTCCATTTCAATATATATGAACAGTTGATGGTGGGACTTATGGCTTATGACTCCCAACTAACCTTGTCTTTGCCGTTCCTTCTGGTGAAGAGCGCCTAGCTGCCCCTCATGCCACTGCCACCATCGCCCCACACCACTCACCATTGCCCAACAAATCACCTCACATGCTTGCATTATGGCATCACCAGACCATTTCTTTCAGGCTCATGTCAAAAATGGTCAACAGATTTGTCCCCTCCGTTTTGGCTTCGCCCATTCTAAAATATCTTGCCCCCAGGCCACTTCATATGGTAATGTCTCTATAACCTTGTCAGTGGCATCAGAATGGGGTGTTTTGTTGCCCCCCCACCCAACACTCTCGCTTGCTGGTCCAGAGTGAGAAATCTGCACCCATCACAACCCCCAGCCACGTTCACCCACCTGAATTCAACCCAACCAATCAGAATCAGGCTTAGACCAGTGTTTGCCCCCAATCAGCTCCACATTCGCCTACTTCCACCCACTCTAATTCTGCCTCCCCCCATTCAATTGAACCTAAATCCTTGGGCCATATTGGATGATGTTGACGAATCAGGTGCAATAGTCAAAAAGACAGTTGACAAATCAGGTGAGGAAACCCTAGAGGGGTATGACTGGGATGAATTTTTTACTCACATTTTGACAAACTATCCCGCCCAGAAGTTATGCCCCAAAACCCAATACTATCCCCTTCCAAAGTGACCACCAGCTTGTCTTAGCGGTAGTGGCCTCCCTCATTGTCACCAACTCCATATAACAGTTGCAAAGTCTGTTGAAGAATTTCACAAAGGCATGTCTGTAGTTAACTTCCCCCTCAATTTCCCCAAAAACGCGTAGGATAAAATCAACAAATTGGAAGATGCTGCCAACAACTCTGTCATATATGTTGCTTCTGTTTAGAATTTATTCCCAAAAACAATTATCATCAGGCAAATTATGGCCAGTCTTTACTTACTTCCTGATGCCCGCCTTCAGGCTGAACATCATTTGGCAGATTTAATTGAAGCTGTCATCGAGGCTTATATTACATATCTTAATTCTTTTATACTATACTTTGACCCCCACCATGCTGATGCTCTGACGCCCTTGCTCTTGGCATCAATCTGCTTTTACAAAGTTTCATCTTATGTGGTTGATACACATGAAGATACGCCTCCCGTCCCTTCCTCTTTCTCTGCCATGGTAGGTTAGCGGTCCTCCACTCCCTACCTGGTTGGAGGTTTTATTTTGTTCCAATTATTCCGTTTTTGTTTCAGTTTTGTCATTTGCTCTTTAAGTATTGGTACTGTCCATCCCTGGTCAGCATGCCTCAATAAATTTTAATTTTAATTCATTGCGTTGATAAAAACTTATTAAGTCTTCGCTGTTCCTTACAATCCTAAAACCTTTGGTGCCATATAAAGGTATGATGGCACTCTCATCTCTACATTGTGTAATATCACACAAACTGAATCAAATAGATGGAATGATTATCTTCCAGGAGCTCTGATGGTTTATTTGGTAAGTTATCATTAAATTATCTAGCTATCTTCATCTAAAGCTCTGTATGGGTGGGATCCTGATCTACCCTCCAGTGTAAAGCCTATTGTGGAGACCCCCTTACCAGAAACCTCTGACTTAGACATGAAAAGGCTAACTGAGGATTATTTAGGCTTAAGTTCTGGTTCTTATATCCCTCAAAGATGTACCCAAAGGTGAGGAGAGACAAGCAAATGCCACCAAGCCGCTTATGACCAAATATCTTTTGGGAGACCAAGCAATTTTTTATCATCATTTCCCTGGAAGAAAGGCTCACAGATTTGAATTTCTATGGTCTGGGTCCTATAAGGTAATATACCTTCATGAGCCAGAATATTCTATTGCCATTATTAAAATGGGCTCAGTTGTTAATTAGGTCCAAAGATGATTTCTCTGAAGTTATGTTTTCTCATTACAAGTTTTGAGGGTAGTAGTGTCAGAAAAGGCTGAAATCAAGTCAGTTCATACAAAGATTGAACTCCACTATTAACTCTCTCAAACTTCAGAAGATGCTAATCAATAAACCCTGGATCAGACCAATGTCCCAAAGTAATCAAAGGGCAGAAGTGACACAGAAAGATGGTGGAGGATTGGCGATAGGTCCTCCCCTCTTCACTCTAAGACTTTGGCTCTGAGACATTGGGAAAATCTTGCCAATCATGAGGGGTGATACCCACGCTTAGAACACGCCCCTAAAAAACTATAAATAGTGAACTGTTTTATTGAATAAAGTATTTTGTTTGCTACATTGTCACGCCCCTAATTACTACCAAAGTTCATAGATAATAGTGAAGAAACATAACATTGGGATGAACTCTGGAGCTAATTTGACTCAAGATCATTTAGCCTTCTAAGAAACTGGAAATTGAACTCAGTTTACCGAAAAATAATAAGGAATGATTTGATTTATTCCGTCAGTGTATGTCCCAAATAGTTTGTGATACTAAATTATATACCTGTTTTTAAGCCTCACTATACGCCTCTTGATTATTGATGTAATGATAGAGTTCCTTATTAAGGACGTCTAATAGATTCACAATATGGTATAGAGCTGGTTGTATGAACCATATGATGTATCAGATAAATTTGCACTTGAACTGTATGTTTCTGGAAGAACATCAGATTTATATAACTTCATAAAAGTCCTGTCCACATTAGATGCCCTTTTATGGCTGGCTTTTTCATCTGGATTTATGATTTATCAATTTAAGCCTCTGACCATTTCATTGAAAATCCAGGTTAAACATTGAGATTCTTTAAACTCCATCAGAATTCCTTGTACTCCTTCAAACGTGATCAAGGGCAAACCTATCATCTGGTCATCATTTTATCTGTTCCCATTGTACACTCATTATAATACACTATTAATAGGATATCTTCCATAGTGTAATCAATTGAATGTAAGTATTGTTAATCAATGGCTTTACACCCTTTATTGAGCACCAGCATGAGGGCTTTTGTTTTTATGAGGTTAATGGTGCTGTTACCAAGAAGCTTGAAAGATAACACTTCCTTTGATTTTAAGCTTTTGAAAGTAATTATCCATTTTAGGGTGTCCAGCCTTGTTTAGTTCCTGGTAGTCAGATTATCTGTCCTATAGTAAAAGGCAAAGGGACTTAATTTAGCAAAGTCACCAAATGGGAATTTAGAATCAAAAGCATAACTTTAAGAGAAAATAGCTAGGGTGTTTACTGGTGAATTTTAACATTAGAATCCGCATCAGAGAGATGAATAATATAATTATAAGAGGGAGCTATCTGAAAGGAGGCTCTTAATTAGATATCACATCTATATCATGAATGCCTTTGTATACTAAATTTTTTAGGCAAGATTCACATTCCAAGTAAACTATTCTGATGAGACTTTGTGTTATTACAGTCAATTTCTGGGCTGATTCCAGATTTGCACCCTTTTTGAGGTCAATGTTTAATCTGTAGCCTCATAAGTTATCTAATAGAGTTGTTGCCTCACATCCTAAAGTTCTATTACTTTGGCTAAGTAATAACTCTCCTGGGGAATTGTGTCATGGGTGCAGCTGATAAGAATTAGACTGGGCTCCCAGTCGGGGTGTGTGAGCACCCAGTGGAGAGCCCAGAATGCCAAGGGCACAGCGGTCTGAGCAACTAGAAGAAGGGGAGATCTATTGGGGATGTGAGTGAAGTAAAGTTTCATTAATGTACTGAAGGCCCCCAAGGCAAACCAGATGGTTGTAAGGGGGCAACCATGAGTCTTGGGGCAACCCCCAAGGGCGGGAGAGGAAGGGAGGATGACAACTCCTCCAGGGTTTGTGGTTGCTGGCCTTCAGTTTTGAATAGGTGAGTTCATGAACCAGTGGGGGGCGGCACAGGGCCCACCGCGCGAACAGGGGTGCTGTCAGAGAGGGAAATGGACCCACCGGTGAGCGTTAGGGCTGAGCTTCCCTCAGGTGGGGTGCTCCAGAGCCCTTAAGTGGGTGGGACTAGTGGCAGATGAGCCAGGTGTGGGGGCTGAGTTCACAAGCACTGGGAAGGGGCGCCCTGGTGCTGCTCCAACAGGGGGCAGTCTCAGAGATCCCAGCGGTGGAGCAAATGGATGGATTTGCATTAGACAGGTATGCAAAAATGGTCAGAGAATCGACTTTGTCATTGGGGGCGAGGCAGTTTATGGCAGATATGTTCTGCCACCGTGTGGCAGGTTGAGTGACTGGATGACTTAGTTGGCAATCATCAGGATGATTATTTGGATAGTGGCACACTTTGCTGGATTGATTAATGGAATTTTAAAAAAATAAACAGGCGGAGTCCGTGGCAAGGCATTTGGGGTATTCAGGTTTTATTTAGCGCAAAGCGCGGGAAGATTAGAGAATGAACCAACAACTGCCCCTCGATGGGCAGTTGCCTTAAGTATGGGGAGAATTGAATAGTGGGTATGACAATGGGATTGGGTGATTAGGGATTGGTGATGGGACTTGGTTGACTGGTGGGGAGGAGGGTGGGGGATGTCCAAAATCTTTGAAAAATAAAAAAAAACTTTTGCAGATTTTTCCAAATTTTGGGGCCAAACCAGGTTGATGGTACTGATCTGGGCCCTGACAATTCGAGTTGGCCTGTTCACATGGTTTGGATTTCCCAGATTTGTCCCGGGGCTGTGGCTTTGGTGCTGGGTCATTTACAACCTGGTCTGAACTCCCAATCTGACTATTTGAATGAGTGAAACATCCTGGATCCATCCTGGGGAGTAGGGGCAACTGGTCTGAGGTGCTTGCAACCTGGTTTGAAACCCAAATCATGTGCCGATCTGATTTTTGGCCCCAGCCAGTCTGGACCAGCTCCTCCAGCCCAGAATTTGCAGACTGGGCTCTGATATAGTACTGGCTATTTCCTCAAAATTTTGGTATGTTTTCCCTGGTGAGTGAGGGTCCCAGGGGCCTGCCCATGGCCCCTGGTTTTGCCTAATCTCCTGGCAGGCCCCTTCTACTAGTCTTACCAGGGTTGAGGAGTGAGGGAGGGAGAGAAACCTGGTTGTCTTAGGGGGAAGGGCAGTCACCCAGCACTCGCATACCACATGTGCCAAGTCGCTCAACTGTGACAGGGGGTCCACTTGGGCCTTTGGGCCCTTTTTGTCCGAAAGGGGTGTTGCTCCCTATTCAGTTGCAGGGGCTGGTCCCCAGGACTTACAAATTGAGGCTTTAAGTTGAACCCAAGAGGATTTTATAATATTAGATAGTGCATCACTACTAATTACTTTATCTTTAAAGTAAATTGAAGAAATTTCTCTAAGCCCATTAGTAGGTTTATTTTATAATTCCCTCAAAGTACTATCTTTTTCTTATTTATATATGATATTCTGGGATAACTTTTCTTTCTCGTTGAAAACACTTTTGCAACCCATTCAATTCAAGACTAAATCTAGTTTGATAATCTCATAGAGGGGATTAGTCTGCGCCCATGTCTGGGAGCAGTTGGGCAAGCAAGGCAAGAGGAGCAGGCGGAAGGCCTGCGGCCTCTAACGTTTGAAAACGCCCCGGAGAATCCGGCGGAATAGAAAAAAATCTAAAAAAACTGGCGGTCACAATTTCCCCAGAGATACTCGCATGGCAAGCATGATGCAACCAGTACATCAATATGCCACATTCCCAGCCACTTTCATTGGTGGAATTCGGAGTCCGTGTGTATCTGGACATCCAAAAAACGGCCCTATGGGAAAAATTTTGTGAAGATGTACACAAAATTTTCCTGACCGCGGTGTACGTTGCACCTCACTCCATGTCGCACAGTTGGCTGGACCTAGGTTTTGAAAGCAAAATAGCAGCAGACGAGGCTGCAGCAGTGCGCGTAGTGGTTGACCTCCCCAAAGGGCAATGGGTCATCGAAACTAAATGCACCAGATAGACAAAATCAAACCAAATTTTCCTCACGTTTGACTTTTTGCCTACTACGGTAAAACGTGACGTTTTGGAGCAATACCTGAAAGATGGTCTCACCATATATGGCGAAATACAATCTTTCAAAATGCAATGTTTCACGCTGATGCCACACCTGTGCACCGGCAAAGCCATCATAGTTCTGACCCCAACTGAGGAGATCGCAAAGGACCTAACCCAGATCCCGCACTCCACCTTTATTGACATTGCAGGGCACACCACCCACCCATTCCGGGTAACCGTGGACAGCGCGCCCCCCATTTGCACCTACTGTGATGCGTTCAGCCATAAGCACACGCGTGCCCCATTAAAGAGGGCGTTACATTCCAAGAGCACCCCTCGGCGGCCATGGCCAGCGGAGAGGCGCACTACGAACCAACTGCAAGCACCAAAGAGGCTTTCCCATGGGGAGCACAAGGCTGCTACCTATTGGTAAAGCCCATCTCCCTGCAGGAGCGGAAGAAGGCCAAGCAGGCCCATAGGACTGCGGCCAAGGAAGCGGCCAAGGTCACCACCACCATCCCACACTCACATCGCCAGGAGGACATGGAGACCTTCGTGGTAGAAGCAACTTGGGAATCCATCACCCAATCAGATTGGGAGGCCCATGCCGAGCAGGCCACTCAATCTGAGGATCTGATGGGAGATTCAATCTCACCCAATCGCTGCACCCAAGCCCTGGTTGAAACTGACTTGGGACCTATCCCAACCAAAAAAAAATTTTTTTGCCCCACTTGATGGTGCACCAAACTTATCTGCACCGCAAAAAATTCGTCCAACGTTGGGAAAACAAAAAGCAAAGGCCAAAGCCAACGCGACTCTTTCCGCAAAAGTTAACAAAAACCCCAATAGTGTTGCTGCTAATACCCGCGCTGCTGTGAAAGCCCGTGGGGACCTGGAAGAGGCTGGTGGGCCAGGGGGCCCACCCCCTCGCACCTAAGGTGCGAAGGGGGAAACCTTCACTCTAGGGATGCTGAATATCGCCGGACTCAAGGCCTCCCCATCTCAGGCTAGGAAACTGAGTTTTTTACAAAATAATTTACCCGTGGATATCCTGGCCATCCAGGAAACCCACTGTCCATGAGGTTCCGAGGATAATTGGAAAACAATGCTCCTACCATCCCTATCCTTTTGGTTGAAGCACTGTGGGGTGCTAATTCAGAAAAACAATTTTTTCAAATTTACATCTTCAGAAACATTCCTAAATGACTGAGTGCTCGTTGTCACCTTCTCATGGGCTGATGTTGCACACACAATTGTCAACATTTACGCCCCAAACGGTGCACAAGAGCGTCAGGAATTTTTCTCATTGGTCAAATCCCTCCCGCTACCCCCCGATTCTTTCCTAATCAGTGACATGAACTGTTGGCTAACCTCACCAATGGACCGGTGGCCGCCCTCACCCCACGCCCCACAGGGTCACGTAGAACTACGCATTCTAAAAGCCACCCTTGGGTTAATGGATGCGCTGCCACGACATGCCCCACTGCTCAAAAATATGATGTGTCCCCACATCCACAACGGCCAATTAAGGTCCATGACCCACATTGACCTTATTCTAGCGCCGTCGAAATTCCAACCCCACATCTCCCACTTCAAAACAACGAAAATGGAATTCTCCGACCACCGACTGGTCTCGATAACATACCACTTACCCGTCACAGTTGCAAAGGCCCCACATTGGTGCAAAATCCGCCCCCCAGAGCTTGCGTCGCCAGGATTTTCCATGTGGGTGGAAGAGGCAACTTTGGCAAAAATGTTTGTTGCACTGTTTTGTGCGGACCCAACTCCACATGGGCAACTTTCAAAAAAGACACCATCCGCCACTATCACCATCTCTCATCCAGATGCTCACGAGCCACATCGGCGGTTATATCGCACGCGCTGGTGGAATTGGCCCACTTGGAGTCCAACATTCCAGCCTCAGGATATAGCCCTGCATGGGGCCAGAAGTGGGCGGAGGCAGCAGCCTACCTCAACGCACTTGAAAGGCAACACAAACATCGGGTTTGTGTCCAATACAGGGCCACACGCATCACTAAAGGCGACAAGTGCACCGCATACTTCTTCAAAAAATTTTGCACCACACCAGAGCGTGGCCTGCACACAGGTGCAAAGATTGGATAATTCTATTGTGGACACACCAGCCAAAGTGGCAATCGAAATGCAAAGATATTACTCTGAGTTATACTAAGCCAAACCAATTCAGCTGGCCGAAATGGCGGAATTTCTTGGCAGAGCTCATATCTGAATCATTTTCTGATACCCGGAAATAATGAATTTAATTACTCCGAACAAATTATGGACTACCATTCGCGGTGCGCCAAACTGAAAATGCCCAGGCCCAGATGGCATTCCATATGAGTTCTACAAAAAATATTTTAAATACATATCCCCATTGCTGCTAGCCTCACTCAACCAAAGCCTGTTGGAAACGCGCCTCCTACCAGGAGGACATGAGGCTTTTACAGTCACACTCTTCAAGAAAGGGGATAGGCTAGACTTAGCCAACTGGCGCCCCATTTCTCTAACAAACACAGACACCAAAATTTTAACAAAAATCATGGCTAACCATTTAGGGACTGTAGCATCTGCCAACATCTCTCCAGAACAATTTGGTTTCATCCCCAGAAGGTCAATTTGGGATAACGTGCACTCTGTGGCTAATGTGTGTCAGTCCACAGCCTCTGGGGCACTTGTATTCTTGGACCAACAAAAGGCCTATGATAGAGTAAACTGGGAATACCTTAGGGCCTGCCTCCAACAATTCCGCCTACCTCCCGCTTCATTAACTGGGTGATGCTGCTCACGGAATCTGCAACAATGGCTGTGCGCGGCCCAGGTTTCCTAACAGATGTAGTCCATCCTCAAAGGGGCCTGCAACAAGGGGACCCCCTGAGCCCACTCTTATACAACTTCAGCCTTGACCCACTACTGCGAAATGTGAATGCCCAACTCACTGGGGTCCATGTGCCAGGCCAAACCCCAGTCAAGATGATGGCATTTGCAGATGATTTCGTGGTGGGGGTGTCTAATAATAAAGATGCACGCACGCTTGAAGCCCTCATCCAGGAATATTCCCGGGTAAGCAACGCGGCACTGAACGCCTCCAAAACCAAAATCATCCTCCTTGGTCGGTTTCAGAACTGCTGGGCCCCAGCAAGTAGTTCCCAACCCAGCCCAGCTGCTCGCCCAAGTCCACGCCTTACTAACTCAAAACACACCGCTCCACTGGTGCTCCCCTTTGTGCCGCGACCTACCATAGGACCGGTACGCCATCTGGGCGTGTGGTTGGAGGCAGGAGGATACGCGTCAGCAGTAATGGAGGGCCATATACTGGACAACGTGACGAAGCGAATCGCCTCTCTCAGAGCCCACCCTACTACCCTCACTGGCAGGGTTGTTCTTGCCAACTCTATGCTCCTATCCAAAGTCTGGTTTGGAGCCCACGCCATCCCCTTCTCCCCAAGCTTCTTCAAATCCCTGTATGCTTTGCTACAAGGTTGGCTTTGGTCAGGCCGCCCTCCACCAGTACGGGTAGAGTCATGTTTGGCCCTCATCATCATGGTGGCATGGGCCTGCTTGACTTCAAAGCCCATGCTGCCAAGATCCTAGGCACCTGGATTGCGGCCGTCACTGCTCCTACACTCCCATCCCAACACTGGTCCCGCGCGGCCCGCTCCAACTTCTCCCGAGCCTTGGGCCTCAACAATCCATCAAACCCCCACTCCCTGATGAAATATCTCGCATCACACACATCAGCCACAGGTCCTCACGGGACCAAAACCCACTATAAACGAATCCTACTCTCCATGCGAAGCGCAGAGTGAAGAATTCATATTAGTGGACATACAACCCAAAGAGGCCGCCCCTCTCCTCAGTTCACACAAGAGGTACAGGGGCTACCCATCCATGATGGCGTGATCCCCATTCGACCCCAAGTCCTATCCAGGGTGGACTACCTGGACATGATGGACATCCCTTATTCCACTGAGACCCAAAAGACTATCTGGAAATACGCACACCATCCTCTGTTGCAGCCTCAAGTCCGTTCCCATGTGTGGCGCTGCCTGAGGCGGGTGTATCGTACAGCTGAGCGCTCTAATGCTTTACACTCATCCTGTGTCGTGTGTGGCCAGTATGGAACGCTGTTTCACCGCCTGGAGAAGTGCCCCACCTCTAAAGTAATATGGCGCGAAGTCCAACGTCTGCTAGGCCAGGATCAAACACATCCCTTCAGTCTGTCAAGAGATATGTTTGCTTCATCAATGGCCTCCCCCTCCCACCCTCCCTTCGTGCTCTGGTGGTTGCAATCGCCATGTGGACTATCTACACGATTGTCTTGGATGCCATCGCCGGATCCATCCCCACCCTCCCTGAAGCTGTCCACAGATTCCGGTCTCATTTGGTGGATCACTTTCAAGCGTGGATGTTTGGATATCTCCCACCACGTCGCCAGCAGCTGGTCTCCTCCTGGTTCCCAGTCTGGTTCATCAAATCAGACCCCTTCCTCCACACGTGCTCAATAGTGGCTACGCCCCCTACACACGTTCCCTCCCCTTCCCATAATTGGCGTTCCCGCTGGCAACAAGAGATAGCATCGCTTCTCTGGGGTGCCTCCCCTGGTACTAAGTTTTGTCTCGTCTGAGTCATATTCGGAAGTGTCCGTCCCATGGTCGGCCTTCTCCGCAATAAATTTAAATTTAAATTTAAATTTATGATATTCTGGTATCTGAAAAAGACTATATAACAAGTGCTATAAAAAAGATAATAAGAAAAAAACAAGAAAAGAAAACACATGCAGAAACCATTAATCCCAGGACGTAATCTATCAAACACCATCCCTGCAATCAGTGTAGGGTTATAGGACTTGAGTCAATACTTGATGGTCTTAGGGTGACATCCTGATATTGCATGTATGGGAGTAATAGTAGATTTCCAGGAACCAGGTAATCCTCTATGACTGGATCTGGCAGCGCCATTTATGGGGCATGATTACAAATAAACAATACTGGAAATTATGAGTCAGATGAAAATGAAACTATCCCATTGCTTCAGCCTTAATGGGGGAAAACTTGTTAATACCTTCTAATATGACAGTAAAGATGGACCACAATTCTGTAGCTGCTATCAGTGCACTGATTGTTGAGGGAATTAGAGAAATAAATGCATGGTGAAAAGATTGGGGATAGGGTAAAATGGACTAGATGCAGGAAGTTGGATAAGATAGAAAATTTATTCCATATTACCTTGAATGTGGGACACCCCTCTATCCTATGAACAAGATTATTTTGGCCACCGCATACTAGAATAGTTGTACAATGGCATTTGACCTATCCACTATATAATACAACTATTGTTGAAATCGTCGCAAAGGTGTCAAATCTCAATTGCACAGGTTATATTCACCCAAACTTAAGGTACTGCTTGATGACAGTGGCCTAACAAAGAAACACACATAATCCTAAGATACAATAATAGATATTTTAATCAATCAAATAGTAGAGTTCGCTGTAGTATTTAACACTGCCAGAGGCTCTAGGGCTTGCTCAACTTTTTGTCCTACTAGGCTCTCTCTACTTTTGGAAGGAAAAAGAAACCTTTGTAAATAACATTCCTCTTCAGATATGCTTGTTCTACCAGAATTCTCATTGGTGCTTTCTTATTTACCAATCAGAACTCCAAAATTGGTATACTAAAATGATGATATCCAAATTAGTCCAAAGAGTTAAAACTAAAGCTCAGAATATTTTCCTGGAAAAGAGGCATTCAGATGAACATAGTCAAATTTCAGGCAGATGGCCCAAATAATTATAAGGACCTATTACTGCTGGTTTTACGCCAGCATGGAGACAGTGTAGATTAAATCCTCCAGACTGAAATAGGAGGCAATAAATGTATCAAGGCCACAGCATCAGAATCTGGTAGATTTAGTGATTGAGGATTGTGCTGGTGGGGTTCTTAGTATTTGCAAAATAGTAGATTAATACTTTAGTCCACTACTTAGAATTGCAGAGGCATTGCAGCATAATAACAACTATATTGATCAAGTTCATATCTAGCTATTAGTTAGAGTATTACATTAAGTATTATAAAATAACATATTTAAATGGTTGATCTACTCATTTACATTTCCCCCATTTGACCAAACATTGGGTAACAAAGATGTGATGGTGTTCTAACTTATTGAGAGCTTGGCCTGTTGTACTGGAGCTCTGATGGTATTGTTCTAGAACTTTGCGTGCACCCAGTTGATGAGGTGACCTTTAACGGGGTCTTTTAGAGTGTAGGCATCCGTGGAATTCTTCTCAATGATCTCATAAGGTTTTTTCATATGTGTTCTAATTTGCTAATCCATCTGATCCATAATTTCATGATACAAAAACAATTCACCCACAACAAAGTGGGGTAAGGTCACCGGCTTTCATCATTGTGCTCCCAAGATCTTACTTTTTGAGCCAACACATTATAGTAGGCTCCGCTCTGCAAATGAATCATGGTTCTAGTCAGATCCTCTAGATAAGCATCATGACTCACTTTTCTTGAGCCATGCATGAATACAAGATTGAGTGGAATAACCAGTTGTTTCCCATAGAGTAATACAAACGGTAAATACCCTGGCTGAGAGATATGAGATGTTATATGCAAATATAATGGAAGGCAAGAAAAGGTTCCAACTGGATGCCTTATGCATAACTATCTTACATAAAACTCCAATGAGGGTACCCTTTTTTGCTCCAATGTGCCGTTGGTCCTGGAATGATAGGATGTAGATAATACGCTACGTATACCCATTAAATTGTTAAGTTTAGCAATTATTTGAGATGTGAATTAGTTCCATTGTCTGCAAAATAAAATGGTACATCCATGGCGATAAATGACATCTTCTAAGATAAACTTGGCCATCATCATGGTGCCCAGGTCATGGATTGCTTTGTCCTCTACCCAATTTGTGAGATGATCAATGACCACAATGATGTATTTTAATTGTCCTGATGTATTAGCCAAAAGGCCTATATTATCAATTGTTTGGTATGCCAATCAAAGTTTGGTTTAACTAACTGATAGGATGTTGCTTTAAAGTAAGGGCCACACACTTGGCATTCACCGAAACAGCAAAGGTCTTAATGAATGTCAAAATCCATTGATTCCCAATAATGTTGCTGTTTTAACAACTAAAACGTCTTTTAAAACCTCCATACCCCATTGTCTTGTGAGCCCCAATAATACTATTGGTTCATTCTGTAGTTCAGGGTATCCAAAGCTGTTGATCGTTGACGACCTTCTAAAGCTTACCATCTTTAACAACAGTATTCCTTATAATTTTTCTAGCAAGTGCTGCACTTCCTTCGGTTCATTACCATAATTTTTGTTTTTATTTTATTGAATAAATCATTGGAAATATAAGTCGCTATGGCCACAGTAGGTATGCGAGATAATCCGTCAGCATTTTGAT